>JACJUY010011262.1:0-26122 GCA_014220935.1 Platorchestia sp. MABIK
AGACGTTATAAAACGTTGTGTCGAGGTGAGCATTTCTTTCCTTTTTACCTGTCTTGTCATAAATTTGTTATTTGCAGCGTGTTCTGGCATTTTTAGGGTGTCAGCAAAAGACTATGTTTTCTGTGCCAGTTAGTTCTGGAAGTTTCTCGCCGCAAAAGCGGGTAGGCGAGACACCTTATCATCATTTGCAGAGTACTATTCCAACGAATTGGAACGTCGTACATTACTGAAAGATGTGGAGCATTTATTCCGACCTGTATTTTTTAGTTTGTTTACGCCAGAAAGAAAGAGATATTTTTTCACGTTGGCACAGCGTCTCTCACTGTGGGAAAAATCTCTACAGGCTGTACTCGCGGTTAACTTTTTCCATGAGACCCTTATTGCCCGCCCATGTGCTTGTTTCTTCGGAGAGGTTTTAGCCTGTTTCAGGACTTGCTCGCTTGCCATCGACTGATACGGACGCTTCCTTGACTCTGGTCGTACTAACTTGCTTTGTCAGACCTTCTCCCTGAACGAGCGGTCGTATGTAGCGCTGGTGGTTGGTCGGTGCCACTCGTCATCTTACCGTATGGTCTTCGCAGGGGGCTTTGATTGTGTAGTCGCTGGAGTTCGTTTCCTTGCTTATATTGTATCGTTGGTCATTGTTCATTAAAGTTTCTATAGGTTCGTTAATCAGGGTATTGGGCTATTAATTAGGTTTGGACGTTACTTGAGCTCGTCTCACTATTCGTCTCACCAATCAGCAGGCAGCGCCGACCGGCAAGTGCATGTGCCACAACTCTGAAAATTTTTGTTTTTTTGTATTTTATATTGCTCTATTCAATACAGAATTACTTGTTTAACAAGCTATAGTGAAGGTTCAGAACGTTCTGTCTTCGTGAGAGGGAGAAACGAGGGGGGAAGGGGATGGATTCGAATGCAGCTGCTATCGCCGGACAGTCACCGCATTAGACACGAACCAGAAATATCTGGATTCTGTTTTGTTGGTCTATCCGACACAGAACTTCTTAGTTTACAATCTAGCAAAGCTACACAATGTTCTTTGCTCCGTGAGAGGGGGAAACGAAGAAGGGAAGGAGGGAAGCGTGTCGAGGGGGACGCCGCGGCGTGGGCTCCTGGAGCGGTGATACGTATCTATGATACCCCTTGTGGTACCGGTTCCTGCAAGGAACCCTGAAAAACTTACAAGAAAATATATTCATATTTTCTAGGTTACAGAACGTCAACTGTGTCAATTTTTCCAAGCAATATGGCTTGCAAATGAAAAAAAATGAAAAAAATGAAAAATGGCACAAAAATGCGCTTCCTGAACAGTTAAAGAAAATAAGTTCTTAAGCTATCTCCTCCAAAAGCTATTATTGTCGAGCAATAATTTAGGTCTCATTGAGTGCGCAAAGAGTTACTGCATGCTGGACGTGGGCTCGTTGTGAAACTCATTCATTTTTTTGTTACATTGAAAAATCTACGGAAAAAAGCATGACTTTAAAATAAATTGAAATTTCATGAGAAATAAACCATTGCGAATTTCACGACGAGCCCACGTCCAGCTATGCAGCAACTCTTTGCACATTCAATGAAATGTAAATCATTACTCTACGGTTATAACGTTCGGAGGAGATAGCTTTTGAAAATACCCTATTTTTTCACACATTTTCCCCAATTATCTCCGCAATTATGGCGTAAATGGGGAAAAAGTCTGAAATAAGAACCCTATTTCCTTTCTAAAATCCCGACGTATGCCAAATTTCATAGTTCTGGATCCCATAGAACAAACGTGAGAGCCATTTTCTCGATTGTGTCCGGACGTTAGCACTTGTTAGCTCTTGTTTTTGCTGGGGGACGACTTGACTGTCCTCAATCTTGGGACACTTGATCTGGATTATTGAATTACTTGACTCTACTTGACATTTTAACTAATTGGCATCCTCATCCACCATTTTGTTCTGCAAGTTTACATACCGAGGGCACCATTTCCTTAGGTGGGTGTAGTGTAATTTACGCCAACTTGGTGAGAACTGAACATAATTACACTTCTTTAATTGACCTTTTAACAACTGGCTCGTCAAATATTCTTATCTTTCCTTTCTCTTTCTACATAGGATGGATTTGGGGGCCTGTCTCCATCAGACGGCTGGGTCAACGGGCTCTTACTACAAGGTACTAATGTCTGATGTTTGATTTTTTCTTATCTGACCATTATTTGAATTCATCCTCATTATCATCTCTCCTTACTCTAATATTTTTTCCAGCTTCTCTAGCGATCGACGAGTGGTTCTAGACCGGTGCCTCCCTTTGACCGGCTGAGTTAACGAATGCGCCGCCGTCGTGTTATCCGCTGGACGCTGACCGTCCGTTGCGGACCTAGAGAAGAGCCACAAGTGCTACAGGGGCTGGCAGGCGTTCGAGCTGCAATTTTTAACAAGTTCCCGTATTAGGTTTTAACCAGACGGCGCAGGCGATCCGAGGGGCCAGGTGGCCCACCGTGTACCTCCGGCATATAGTCAGTGTAGAAACTTTAAATTAAACTTTAGGATGTCCTAAACCTATTAAATGAAAAAGAAAACTTCAATGTAACTTGTTACCTCATTATTGCTAAATTGAGTTTAAAGTTTGTGTTTTCTGATGCCAAGATCGCTGTACTTCGACTTGGTCATTTTAATACTGTTTTAAGAACGCGGAATAAATGAGCGTTTAATTCTTCAATAAAACAACTTGTTTAATTCTTTGATAATTTTACCCGATTCACTTGTGGCAACTTAATTCTAGTGAGTAACCCTCAGTTTTCACCATATCATCACGCAGTGAACGTCATCTGATAAGATGTTCCATTTATCCAAGAGTGAGTTAAAGACTAACAACATCCGGGCACAGCTGTAACGCGCTCTCTGCTCCAACAGCAGCAGTCGATGGAGGATGGAAGACAATGCCTAAATATTCGCAGGTCTACATGCGAATGCGAATATTGGAAAACGTGCGAAGATCCGCGAATACGAATATTCGGTCCACCTCTTGAGCACACACCCTCGTCTCTAAAGACTACCCTCCCACTAGGAAGAAAATTATTGAGTAGGCTTCACTGTACTGTTTGTGTTGAGAAAAAAAGAAAACAAGAGTACTAAAAATAATAATTTATTAGGAATGTTACCAAAAACATTTAAAACATATCAAACACAACACATCATTATAGCTTATTACAAGAACCTCCCGGAGCGATTAAACCCGTGAGATCATGTATAAAGCATGCGTTTGTTTAACTAACAGGAATATAATATATAGAAGTATTAAAACTATGAATAATTAGTCATTTAATCCTCATATAGAGGAAAGATTTAGCAACAAAGTAAATGGTATTGCAGTCGCTGACTCCGAGTTCCTAACTGGCATTGTCGCATGAGTAGCATACAGTCACACCTCAAGTGGACCCGATCCGTAAGGGCGATCATGTTATGGGGTATTACCGACAGAAAAGCGGAGTTAGTGACGACCAAGTAAGTAAACAAAAACCAAGTAACCCAACAAGATTATCCGAGCTTTAGCCTCCTAATGGTGGATTGTTTTGAAAAAATTTCTCCACATTACTTGCGTCAATATACACTACATTGCAGCGAAGAAATGAAGAGAGAATGGAAGAAGAAACGCAAATATAACAGAACATGAAGCACCAGGAAGGATGAGCTCATCACACTTCCGAAAGGGACCTGGCGAAATGACAAAAATCAATACAACTAATAAATTTCTACAGCCCGTGTTGAGCGCTGCCACAGGTATAGGTCAGGGTGTTTCGAAGTACCGCACCTTCCCGGCAAGAAAATCTAAATGCCTGTAAAACTCGGATATTATTGATGGGTCACTTGCTAACTTGCTCGATCGTTCACTTGCTTGGTTGACCATCACCGGTCACGCTTCGCTTTCGGCACAACATAATGTAAAATTAAGTGTATTGCTTTTAATTTTAACGAAGGGTGAAATTGAAAACTTCAACACTCCGATCCGCTAAAAATTTCATCTTTTACGAAGAATGTTTTGTCGAAAATTAGTTACAAAGTAGATTGATCTCATGGGCCAAGCGTGGTCGAGTTGGACTGAGCCAGCAAGCTGCAAAGAAGAGAAAGTTAACTTTGAAAGACTATCTCTTTCACCGCATGACATTCTTTGATGTGCACAAGATGACAAGGCAGCGTCATGTGAAATAGCGTAAAGATTAGATTATAGGTTAGTTTAAGCCTCCCTAACCGCTACAAAAAAGAGCGTATCGAAGAGAGGAAGGAGGAAGGCACCATTTAGTATAGAGGTAAGAGAATGGGAAATCTATGCAGAAGGGGCATGGAAACACTAAGTTGAGAAAGAAGTTCATGAAACAAGAGCAAAGTTGAAGAAGAAAGTAGTAGGTGCTGAAAAACAGGACCGCAGTGAATAGAAAAAAGTGGTTCTTAACATAACAAAAAAGATTCAACTTCAACAAAAAGAAGGCCTACCCAACTTTCAGCTCGGGCCCTCACACATTTTGCCCCTGAGAGTGCAAATTCCCATAGATACACGAGTTGTGAAACAGCGTAAAACAACGCTATCTAAGCACAAGCTATGTAGTATGTAATATATAAGACTGAGCTATGCAACACAATGTAACGTAGGATGGAACAATGTGAGACGGTACAGCGTGCGATAAAACAGTATAAGAACGAATAGTGCGAAATAAAACTGTGTGGGACAGAGCAGTTTGGAGCAGAGCAGAACTTCTTCATACGTCCACAGAAAGTAATTTGAATGAGATGAAGGCTTACAGTTACAGTCACTACTGATTATAGAAACATCTTTGCTTTAATTTTTTTTTCAGATCTAATACCTCCTCATCCTTATAAAATTTACCTCAGAACTTGAAATAGTAAACGGTTAGGGTCTCCACAGCGAAGTTCAAGATTTCCTTTATAGGGAATTCAGTTGTGTTTGCTGCAATAGATGTACATCGCTTACGATTATATGGAGTAATTTCTAGAACTAAGCCTAAATGACTACGTGCGTCAAAATGAAGATCCATTAGGGTTCAAGAGCGAGCCCTGCGTTGCCTAATGATGGCGCGAAGCTAAGTTTGAGCTTCCTTCATCCGGTAAGATATAACGCGTTATTTGGCATTGAATAAAGTATTGTAGCAGTTATTACATAGATGCTACAAAATATATTGATATCAATTCATAATCGCAATCACCACCAAAAATTAATAATAATTGCTAAAAAATTGCTTTAAACAATCGTAGTTTTTCCAATAGTATGTAAGAGATAATAATGACAATAGGAAACAAAAAAATAATCATCCCAAAGGCTTAGTAGGCTCCTCTCACTAGAATGCCGCGTACAGCACGACAGGTTTGTGCCAAGTACCCCGCTAGTGACTAAGTCAAAGCGCCTATCATCTTGAACGTAATAATTCAATGTCTTTGGTTTCATAGAATATGATGCTTTCTTTTCCTTACTCATAAAATTAAACCTGACTATTTATGTCTAACGCTAACGTAAGTACAATGAAGACTTCAGAGATTCTAGAGCTTAAAAGATCTCATGAAATCATCTAAAAACAAAAGGACTCTATTTCTAGTAAGGCTGGAAGCAAGAGGCAGGAGATATAAACGAATCGTGAAGACCGCACCAATAACACGAGACGCAAATCAAAGGCAATAAAATAAGAGAAATAGAGTTACGAGGGATGCAGTTGCAACATTCGTGAATCAGTGTGTTCGGACTTCCGATTAAAATCATTTAGGACCGAAAAAATATTAGTTGAAATAAGATCAAAAAGGAGGGAACCCGAGTAAGAGACGCCACTAAATGCATAACGTAATTAAAAAGAAAAAAATCAGCAATGTATATACGAATATCATTCAAGAAGTTACCGAGTATAACTGTACTTATCTCAAAGAAAAAAATTGAAAGAATGGTAACTTCAATATTTTTCAGAAAAGTCTTATTTATCTCCTATAAATAGTTATAATCTTCAAAATTTTTCTTTCTTTAAAGAACTTGAAGTTCACATGTCGAAATACTATCAATAGATTTATCGTAAATATTTTTTCGCGACAGTTTCAATGTAGGAAGTTTTTTCGATTTACAAACAAGAAGCCTCAGCTTCGTTCACAAACATACAAGTAGCTAGAGCAATACTGCAAGCTGTGTGCAGAAGATATGCCTTTTTAAGACGAACATAATAGAGCATATTGAAGTATCTGTTCTATGTAACTGGTATGGAGCCTGCGTATAGTCTATGAAGAAGTATTAAAGGAGACCATCCCTTATGACTGATCACCTATTTGAGAAAAATAATTGTAGAATTATAGGTCACAGTAATTGGTAGGATGTTAGAATACTGGACACTACATACACACAATCACCTAATTAAACAAACCTTGAATGAAACAAATACTTAAATTTACAGTTTGGATTTTAAAACTTTTGTTAATTTCAAAAATTTTCAGCACCTACTTATTTTCCACTTGTAACATATTCAAATATATTTTCATTCCAGATAATGAAAATGAGTAGAGTTATACTTGAAAGGGTAACTCATAATATAGAACACTTCTTAAAAGATGTTTTCACCCGCTTTGATGGAACCGTTTTCATGTCAATCGATTTTCCATTTGTAAAACGCTCACGATATTTCCAGGAAGAAATTAATGTAGTCAAATCAGGTAACTCAGGACAAGAGCAGCCGAATTAGCCGAAAGTGATTTAGGACATCAACACGGAGCGCTAGTTCTCAAGGCAAGCAGATGGAGATGGAACTTAGGTACTAACATTTCTGTGTCTGAGATGGGCCCAGAAGCCTCATAGAAGAAGCCTCCTCTGCCTTGAAGTAACGTACGCAATTACTGACACACTAGAGACGTTTCCTCTGCAGCACACCACAACATGGCTACGTCTGCTACATAGAAACGGCTCTATGCTTCATTGTCCCGTATCTTGTTGTGAAACGAGTCTCGAAACTTTTCAGAGAAAATTTCGCCCATGAAACACTACTGATAGGTAGAAACGGTCGGGGATTAGACCAAGCGCTATTCAGCACGCAAGTTGAAATGTGCGGTGGTATTGTCGAGGCTTTGACTCCATCGGTATCACTTGTAACTGTCAACAACTTAAACTCAGGATGAGAGTAAACTCAATAACTATTAACAGAAATAAAATTATATTATACATAGTTCTCAGTAAAGAAAAAAGTTTAAAAAATTCTGGCCAACAAGATGTCACCGGCGATTTATTTACATTTTACTCGTTCAAATTATCTAGAAATGGGAAAAATTGGTGCTTCAAGTTTGAAGGCACTACAGCTTTAAAACATTCTACACGAAGTATATACATGCTATTTTCAAAGTAAATTCCTAAGTGGCGGGAGAAGAGGATATAAAGTGAAATCATTCCACAAAAAATCGCAAGCTGAATTCAAGTCAATGCGAGCCAACGAGCTTTCTGCGCCACAGAGCTGAAGGAAACGTTCATGTTGATATTGTTCAATTAACTATAGAGATGATACTTCGGGTTTCCCTGTTTGGCAAGAAGTTCTATCGTAATATTCTTCGTCCTCAAATAACGAAACATATTAGTTATTACCTCAATTTATTGATGAGAGTAGTTTTACGTTACTCACTCAACACTGAAATTAACGAGAGCTGGAACATCCCTCTTGCATTCGAGCTAGCACGCTCACGAGCGCAGTTCACAGTGCTGTGAACTGCACACGAATTAGGAATGGTCTTGTTTGGAATGACGGCATTAAACAGCTGTAGCTCCACACAAGTTTTACCTGACAAAATAGCTTCCTAACGAAGAGCAGTGCGCACTCACAAATCTCAGGTTTGTTTACGATGTACAAAAAGTTAATTTTATCACCGATCGCGTCATTATATATACAAGCAAAAACTACCTTTTTCGCTACATAATCGCTACAAAACGCTAAACCATTCACTTTAATAAAATGCAGAATTTTTATTGACACGCTAAATAATAAAATGAAGCATATTTGTGCAGAAGAAATCACCGCGCAGACAAGACCAAGGCAACATAATGACCTCGACATAGCTGACAATTATATGTATCCGAAGCGCACAATTCTTCTCATTGAAGAGGATTCAATGTCTTTCAATGTGAAGTCGCTATCGCACTGCACAGCGGATCACGATCAAAATATCATAAGCAATGACAAACATTACTACTATACATTCAATAATCAATTTAAAAAAAATATTATACCACCGGATAACTTGTGTGCTCAGCAATAAGTCAATAAGTCAATAAGTCATAAGCTCAGCAATAAGTCATCAGTGTGCGCAAAGCTTTTACTATTTTGTTATGGAAACATCACGTTAGTGATTGCCCTGCTTTTGTCGCCCAACTGATGCCACCCATCTAGCTTATTAAAATTTTTATTAATACAATCAAAATTTGGTGAGGTCTCTGTTTATGTTATTCATCGTCACCTGAAAAAAAAACAGGGTTTTTCTCAAAGGAATTAAATCAAAATACTTGTAGAACCCATTCCTTTCAAAAGCGTTCTATGGTCGTACACCGGTGATGAGAGTTCGGTGTTCATTTCTTTAAAATTTATTCACTGAGATAGGATACAATGCGGTAGCGGCATGAAGCATGATATGGAGATAAAAAAATGAATAGTAAAACAGAAATGCAGGGACTGACATCGAATAAAATGCCACTCAGTAAAAACATTAGCATGATACAACAACCACATAAAACTGTGAATGAATGCTTCAAAAGACATGGTCGTAGAGTGACACGAAACCTAAGTGTTTCGAGTTGTGTAGAAACTGAAAAATGTTCTCCAGGCGTTAAGAAACAAACCTATGAGTAATTTAGAAGTTAACAGTAAAATTAAAGACTGCTCACTAACCTCTCACACAAAAATATAGTTATGTATTCAGTATCAGGACATTTGGCGAGATCAGTCTTTGAACTGATGCCGTGATGATGCCACACAGGTTGAAGTCCCATACACAGTGCAGCTACAGACCGCAGAGCAGAAGTTACTACGCCTGCCGCTGCTGCTCCTCCTCCTCAAGGCTGCTCAGTAGATCTATCACGTCCAGGCCGGACCAAGAATCCGGCACCTAAGTAAAAAAAACTTATGAATTTTTCAATTACCTTTTCGTCTAACGTAAGCATAGAATATGATGTTAATTTTACAAATTTGTTCTTGTTGCTGTAGGAAATAAAAAACGGAAATAGGGAGGAAGAGTTCACGGGCAACTTGGTCACTAAAGTGACACGAGTACTATCTGAAAGAAGAACGGGAGACCAAGAGAAGAAAATATACTTTCAATGTAACAGATAGGGAAACTGGCCGAAAACCATCGTCATTTCTCAAACACTAAAGCTGGAACGATATTCAAATAAATTGAAAGCTCACACTTCAGTCTTGAACTAAGCCTCTACTACATCTGTCTGAACAGCACATGCGCCGCTTGCGCATGTCTTCATTCCTCTTCGAGCAACACCAAGCAAAGCGAAATAGAAGCGACGGTACTTAGCGATAATATATGTGTGCATTCTGATGGCAATTTCAGTACTAAAATGGTAATGCTTCCACTAACAGGCAAAAAGCAGTACAAATTTTGTGGTAATTTGAATCAGGTTGAAGGGTCAATAGGAAAATTTTTACGTAATTAGCAGCAGTCTATAAACCATATTTTGCACCACAAAAATTATTCACCAGCAGTCTGCCATTATTTATAGAGTATGTGGGTACTGAAAAACAGAAGAGCAGTGAACCGAAAAAAGATGGTTCTTAACAAAACAAAAAACATTGTATTTCAACAAAAAAAAGGCCCATCTAAATGTCAGCTCGAGGCCTCACATTTTTCCCCTGGGAATACACAAGCAATTATTTCCATACTTCTAGTCAGCGCCTACTAAAAAAATTAACAGAATCCTCCGAACGTTATTGTTATGACGAAAATCAGTAGAAAGAGTTGTATTCCATCCAATGCTCAAAATGCGCTCAAAATGCTCGATCAAAAACAGAGAGATTTGGGAAAAAATTTTCCGGGCATAGTAGCATTTAGGGAGAATATTTATTCATAAAACGGAGGCATTGAACAGCAGCATTTACCGAAAAAATACATGATGTGTGCAGTTTTTCTGGCAGTGACTATGTTGTGCTACTAACCCATATGCCAACTGACCTTATCGAAGTAGCGAGGCACGGTGCACGAAAAGCGCTTGAAGTACTGCTCCGGTGACACGATGGTCGGGTCTTCGGTGCGCATTACGTTCTCCTTCAGCACGTTCTCTAGGTACTTGTCGCGAGTGAACTTGCGGATGTAATCTGTTGACATGGCTCCCTTAGAAAATGTTGCTTAGAAAATATCTGTTCCGGTTATTGGGTTTTCACACATGAAATATAAGGTGGACAATAAAACATTTCAAAAGTGGTATAGAACTTATTTCTCTATCAAATAAATAACCTATTTCAATTTCTAGCCGTTACCCAAGGTGCCCCTAAGTCACAAATTGTACGGCAAAAATACTTTTTTTTTAGCAATACGAAGCTACCGTTATTGTCTTTTCGCATTGCAAAAATGGCCACAAGATTACTTCAAGTACGTATCTACTTATCAGGTAATTTTAGGGAGAGCTTATGTGGCATCACAGAATCCAACCACACGGCTGTTCTCCCACTGCCGTCGAAAAGCACCCATTTCTCATCACATGTAATGGTTCCGTAAAATAAATTCTTTGTCTAGTATTCTTATGATTTTTAATGCAAAGCGCTACAGTTAAAAGACAAATACAAGAAAAACCTTGGCATTCTATGATTTTCATTCATAAAATGTCAGTGGGTTAGTACGTTGTGCGTCACATTGGATAAAATGAAGAGTATAATTGAATACAAGGTTATATTCGATTTTTGTTTTAGTTTTAAAAAGATGGAAATAACTCGAGAAAAATAAGACATGTTTAAGACATTCTACAATCATATTTTCTAAGAAACTTGGAAAGCACTACATAGAACACGGAACTACTAATAGCTTAAAACTTCAGCAAATTCCATACAATCTGCATCAATTCAGTGAATACAGAACAGAAGGCAAAGAGTTAAACAACTTTCGAGTCTCTCTTACGAGCTTTAGTCGTCAAAAACTTTCTTATTTGGGTCCAGAATATTTCATCTATCCCCTAACATATTTTAACACTCTAATAAACATTAATTAATTTTACTCCCAAAGTAATAGTCTCTTCTTAGCATATCTGATAAACCACTCGAGACACTTGTCTGAACTGATGTAAAAATTTTTACTTGTTCCACAAGAGCCACAGGGCATGGGTGACAAAAATCCTTTCCGTGGAACATTCATGGTAAAACTCAATCAAGTTTCTCACCAAACATGGGAAACAATTTTTTTACATCTATTCACTGGAGAACCAAGTAATGAGCTTTGGTTTATGAGAATTAAAACACCCTAATTGTGAAATAAACGAAAGGACAAAAAAAATAAATCGGTAACCGAATGATGGCAACAAAGAAATCAAAATTTATATCTACAACAAAAATGTAAAAATCGGTGACCTAGTAAAACACATTTCAAGGTCTGTAGCCAGTGACCCAGAGAGGGCCAATGTAATTCATTAGTGTTAACATAAATCAGAAAAATGTACGTGTCTACTGTAGTTAATTATTCCATTGGCTTTTGATTACTTCAAAAGTTGTAGTTAATTATTCCATCCAAATAAAATTTGCTTTTGAATTCATTATTTCCATTTTGTATATTTTAGCATGAAAAGTATTCGTGCAATTCAAAATAAACACAGTATCATTAACCAATGATTTTTAGAATACCCCTTGATATTTCCATAGAAATCAATCGACGCCTATATCCGTTGTTTAATGATATCCACGAAACCCAGTCCTAACCCTTAAGAATTTGGTGTCCTTATTAGAATGTTGTTACGCGATTCATTTTGTAGAACTTGATCGAATAACAACTATTTAATGAGGATACCAAATTTTCGAAAGGGTTAAGACTGGGTTTTATTCTTCTTCCTCTTCTTCTTTTCTTGTTCTTTTAGGATAGCCATTCGAGTTGCTTTATACTGTGATCAGTAAGCAACTGTTTTATGTATTTTGCTGTGTGCCTAGTATCATTATCTCACTGGAAAATCCAATCTACTGAGAGCTCGTTTTGCCACTGACGCAAGCAAGTTGGTGCCCAAAGTATTATGATACAGTTCTGCATTCATTCTACCATCTGCTGAGTGTATCTTGCCAGCTTCGTACAGAGAAAAACATCCCGGCTATGGAGCTACCTTCACCAAACTTCAGAGAAGGAATTGCTTTCTTCTGCAAAACTAGTACTTATGTTCCTTTAAACATGATTTCGCGCGAATTGCGATCAAATACGAGTATTTCATTTTTGGGTTCATCTGTCCATAGAATACGTCTCAGAATCTATCGGATTTGGTCTAAAAATCACGAGCAAATTTCAACCAGGCTTCCCTATGGCGTTCCAACAACAATGGAGTTTTCATCGGAAAGCGCGATTTTAGTTGATTTCAGTTTGGTTAATTGATTACTGTGCATAATGAAACACTATTGCCGGAGGCCAACAAATCTTCAAGCAACTTTCTGCTAGTGATCGTTGGATTGCTTCAAACTTTTCGATGCATTTCCTTCTGCGATCTTACAAATTGCATGGTGTGCCAATTTACTATGGTTTTCCTGTTTCTTTTATGCCTAGAAACAAGTGAAACAATGATCCCAAACGGAATTTCAAGCTTTTTAAATATTTGGTTTTCCCAAGTTCCATTTATTTTCATTTCTTATTCAAAAGTTCTATTACTGAGTTTTAAAAATTTCCCGTTTTTAACCACGTTTATACCGGGGGGTACTGCAGTGTTGACTGACTAAAGTATTTAGATGCTTATATAAGCTACTGAGCGCACTACAAAAACAATTCAGAAAGCTCTGCAATAAGCGCTGTTTATAAGAGGCAATTTGAGCCATTTGAAAGCATAAATTTATTTTGTATGAATACTTTTTCATCCATAAATATACAAAAATTCGTATACATTCTTTGTTAGTTGAATTTTCTTGATTATTCTTGTATATTTTGTTATTTTTTATTCATTTTCAAGTGTATATTTTACTAATTAGTTTCATTTCAGTTATTCAGAAATTTTGTCAAGAGAGAATTTTTAGTTGAACGAATATTTGTTTCTTCTACTGTACATATTCGGATGGAGTTGTGTGCGAGATGTAGGCGAGAGTGTCAAGTGGAGGGCTAAAATTGTTGCATGCACAGGCCGCAGTTGTCGAGCTGACGCAGCTGCTTCTAATCTTGCTGACTTTACGGTGCAAGAGGCTGGGTCAGAACAAAAATGGTTTCGACTGGTGAAAAAGTTTAGAAGGGCGTGTGATAGACGGAAAAGTTATGATATCTTCGAGGAAGGAGGCTGTGGGCTGAATAAATGTAAGCTTGAATGAAAAGGTTCTAAAAGAAGCATGTTGATTCGAGTATTTGGGAGCTTGTGTGGTGGCGAATGATGACTTAGCTGAGACAAAACTAGGACCAGAAGGAGGTGCCAAGCGCAAAGGCGGTTATAAGAAATGGGTGCCACAGAGTATGAATGTTGAAGAAGTGTTTCCATGTCTATGGTGTGGTATGAATCCGAGACGTGAGAGCTTAAAAGTGATTGATACGAGTCAGCTAAATGCGCTTGATATGAAGTATCCGAGGAGTATTAATGGATTGACGATGACGGATAGACGAAGGAATGAGGAGATGAGAAGGACGACAGGAGTTAAGAAAGAAGAAAGAGCTGTCAAGAAGAGTGGATGGACTGCTGTGGGTGGAAACAGTTTGGTCATATGAAGAGAATGAAGCTGGAACGGTTGGTGAAGAAAATGATGAATCCTGAGGTACGTGGAAGGAACGTCAGAGGTAGGTCAAAGAGTGGAAGGATAAAGGGAATTGAAAGGGCTTAGCACAATCGAAGTATAACGTTAGCGGGTGCTAGAAGATGCGGAATTGTAAGTGATGAGTAGAGAGCGATTGTTAATGTGACTCTGACGATGTCCAGATGGGTGAGGACGGAGGTTCTCGGCTGGAGTGACACAGCTTTCTTAATTAGGATGTGTGTGTGTGTAAGTGTGGGTCAGTTCTGTGGGACTATAGTATTTGAGTCCTATGAAGCGGCGCGGTAAACAATTTTAGGTTATTTGACTATGGGGGAGAATGCTTATTGTCGGTTAACTACCTCTTCTTGGGGCATAGCATATAAATCTATATTTGAGAACTAAAATTTAATCTGACATTTAAAAAATAAATTAAGCTACTAGAAGCGTTTCACATTGACAAACTCAAATCTCCTCTGAAATGACAATAAGAATTAATCTCTCGCTCTTAAACTATTCAACAGATCTGCATTTTGAGTTGGTGGATCATGCGTTGCATGATCGTTCCTCGACTCCATGAACACGTAGTGGGTAAGCTAGCAGTGCAACTAAACAATCTTGTGTTGATTTTGTTTGTATATTTATTACTGCATTTTTTTTGGAGTTAGCATCAGCTGTTGTCAATTTCGATTTTGTACTTTTAGAGAGAAACAGTTCAAAATTTTTTCAGCCTGAGAATGTCAATGGCATCTAAACGTTTTTATTGCTTGACAGTAAAATTTTTGTTACTCACTTCAGCAAAAGGATTAGAAACTTTTAAGAAATTTGAACACTTGAAGAATTGAAAATATTTTAGAATGTTGAAAAATTAGAAAAGAAACCTCGAAAGTACTGCCAAACTCAAACGTCACCAGCATACCTCATTGGAAACTCATATGTCTTACGTACTCTTGAGGGCGTGGAGCCCTTATAACGGGCTGAAGATGAATTTCCTGAAGAACAAAGAGTACATTTTCCCGGGAAAATCATAAACAAAGGTTGCCAGTAGTTGCATTACTTGACTTAAAAGAGATATATCTTCATCCCATGCAGTGAGGCTTTTTCGGTGAAACTGTCAATGAAAACACATTTGCAGCTGCAACACAACATGCTTCAAAAGCTATACAACCACACTTTTCATGCAATTTATCCACGAATTGCACCTGAAACAAACCCGTCACGGCACGAAGTAGCAGTTTGCACAAACTTCTCACCAATTATGCCGACCACGAGCCCGCTGTGCTGGTGAGGGTGCCTGGTCACGCCCACCAGCAGCGAGTAGTCCATGATGTGACAGCTGCGCAGGAAGCTGCAGTCCGACTCGATGGACCTGGGCAGCACGGCCGCCGTGCGGGGCGACACCAGCAGCAGCTCTTCCTCGACGCGGTGGCGCCGCAGGTTGCAGTCCAGGAACACCTCGCCGGGCTGTTAGGCCACAATGCAAACTCATCAAACTCTATCTAATGATTCATTACTAGCATAAATTTTCAGCACGGAAGACATGGAGTGAAAACTGAAAAATAAAATGAGAAAGAAGATTTATGAGTGTTTATAGTGATGTCAGAAAACGATGGATTTCAACAAAGCATTGACAACTAAGAACATTATCGTCCTCCTCCACAATATAACACAGTACATTGCAATCTGGGGCAGCTCATCATATTCCAATCACTCCCATCCCAAAGGCATGAGCTAAAACATGACGATCGTAAGACCGTGTAGAAAGAGCAACGATAGTACAGTAATAGATTATCGGCTTTGGCATAACGAAGGCTTCAAGAATTTTGAACGGCATGAAAGTTATTTTCGGTCTCTTGCTCATAACTGGCTCACGTTTTCATTCAATCAAGGGAACGAATAAACTCTTCCGTTGATCGACCTCAGATATTTCATGCCTCATCATATTCTTCTCATCCTAATATTGCAGCAGAGGATAGGCCAGGTATAACCAGCGTTTCATTAAAACTTTAGTTTGGTCTCGCATCGAAAATTTTTAGTTTGATATTAAAACATTTCTGCACAATAACAGGTGTATCGCTAACTCCTCCGGTAGGCCTTACTCCATTCATCCAAGCCACAGATGACTTATAACACATTACTTCCATCTGACTCCAGCGTTATACCCATTCCTGTAACGCACATAAATGCTGAAACGCTCTACTCACTTTTCTCTCAGGTAACTGTTCGCCTTATTTTTCCTCATCAGCACATTCACATTTCTTGTTATTAAATCTTGTTATCACGGCCATACATCCCAAACACACGAAACATGAGATCTTCAGTTTTCAGGTGGTTTTACTACAAAAGCACATCATGTTATATCGCAGAGTCAATTCAACTCTCATAGAGTACATTCTTACACTTGGCATCGGCGAGACAGAATAAACTACTTCAGCGAAATTGGACAATTTTTTTCATATCTATTAGTTTAGAAGTCCTTTAATTATTTTCTATATTTTTAATTCCATGATGTAATTCCGAAATTAATACATTTTTAACTTGACTTAGGATATCTTACATTATTTAATTCGTCTTTCATTTAGAATTTAATTTGGAAAAAGAAAATACAAAACGCATCTTTTTCGTAATACTCCCGAACTTGTATTAAACATCAGTTTTTCAAGAAAAGGATAGTAGGCTTCAGTAATAAATTTATATAGGGACACAATATGAGAGAGGAGTTAAAGTGCCAAAATCCGATGCGTTTGACAGTGAAATTAGCCAATGAATAGTTCGAAAATAAATAAGAGAGCTTTAAAGGCAGCACAATGTTCCAGTGAGAGACGGGCCAAGTCCGCCTCTCTATGTTAGACCGACGCAGCTCACACCACGACAGCGCATGCTGACACGGGTCCGTACACCAAAGTAACACCTTCCAAGCACCGAAAATTTCACTAAGGCCCCACCCTAATGACCCCAGAAGAGCTCACGGAAGCATTGGGTTCCTCCTTGACCAGCCTGTTGCTGGTGTTGCCCTTGAGGTCGTATATTTTGGCGATGTCATGCCCGTAGAAGAGGTTCTCCATGACCATATACACCTTGCCAGGAGATCCACTCAAAGGCCTGGCCCCTGAAGTCTCAGGAACACCTCCTGCAGAAGCGCTTGCTGACGACGCCACGCTTTTACTTGACTTGCTGCTCTTAGAGTAGCTCACGGAATAGATACCTGTGACATCGAGTTTTTATTGGAAAATTAGTTGAAGGGATTAGTGAAATATTTTGAGATCATGCATTACTATCATCTTATTGGAAAATACATCCCACAGATTGAATGAAGCAGTGAGCAGACTTACGTTTTCAGTATCCCGTCCACTACAAGGGGTTTTTGGGTGAAGAGTGAGATTAGGACTGAATGGTCTTGACCGTGAGAATTCTCTCTTACAAATTGAGCAATAATTATCAATAAATACCCACTAAAGAAAAAACAACTATAACGTTTTAATAGGTACTTATTTTCAACAGCAAAAAAAATTGAATTTCTATTAAGGTAAACTAAAACATATTCATTTGAACAAAGCTAAACAATTTATACATAATTCATTTCAGACTTTTACGCACTTATAGCTTAACTTATCAATTTAGTGTCAAGCATGTACCATTTTTAGAGTTTCTCTCCCATAACTACTATTTTATCTGATTCATCAAATATTTGAAAAATCCTCTTTTTCCGGACTCGGTTGCTCTTAAGTGAATAATGCCAAAAATGATACAACCAGTAAATGGCCACCAGCAAGAAAAGAAACAAATTATAGCACAGACTCTATAATACGAAAAAGTTCAAGTCGTTCATGAAATTTCAAGCAGTAGCCTAAGTTCATCTACCCATAAAAACCGTTTAGTACGTCGCTCTTCGTATTACATACCGTCTTCCAGCCTCACGGGCTTGAAGGGTTAGTCAAGTGGCGACACAACTATGTCACGTTGTACAAGTATCCGGAGATGACGAACCTATCAAGCACTCTATACGCTCTCCTAGCATTTGCAATCGAAGGATTCAATTTTTTCTTTTAATTCGAATGAAAACGATAAACGTCATATCTTGCAGTATAATTACATGGAAATACATTGGCGAACGACAAACAAACGAGTGAATCACAAGGCCTAGATAAAATTGGTCGTATTTACGCAGTACTAAAATGTGTTGACCGCATACAGACACATCCAGGGGACAGTTTCACAAAGGCGCAAGTCCACATTTGTTGTTATAAATGTTATGACTCGAGTAAAACCCTAATCTAACGCTAAAAAAATCGAGCACTACATGAGCCCACCAAAAATTCTAGCGAGGGCAGAGGGTTTGTTGTTCTCCTGCGCGCTGGTGATGTGCTTGAAGTACGCAGGAAAGAATTCGTCTATCCCCTCTTGCTCAGCGCTCTTCAGTTCCTTCAGCACAAAACGGTCATCTGAAACGAAGTACTTATTGATGCAACGGTGCTTAAAAAATAGTAAGAGCACATTATTTACAGACGTCCAGGAAGATAGGGATACAGAAAAACTACAGAATTTGACAATTATCTGAACGTCCACCACTTGAAAGAATAATAATATTTGCCTTCTAAGAGAATGATCAAAATGGAAATCGACTTATTCAATATATACGTTTTAAAATGTTCCTTAAATGAATACTATGAGAGTCAGTGACGTAATATAAATGCGTTTAGATAACGAAAATCATATAAATACCGGAAAAACCTGTTGACTAGTTTTGTACACTAAGTTCGAAGAATGCCGGTTTTAAAGAAATAGCCTAGCCACGAAGATACTTAAGACGCTTGCTCTGAAGAACTAGCAGGCTGAAGATCGCAAACATTCAGAATAAAAATTTTTTTTTAGAACTACAGGAAAGCAATTGAATCAGGCATGAGCGAGTACTGACCATGGGTCTTGTGGAAAGCGGACTTGCTCTTGCCCCCGCGAGTTGCCCAGCCCTGAGAGCCGGAGAGGGAGCGTACGAAGGCCTCCTCGCCGTCCTCTGGCAGCAGCACCCGACGCAACAAGTGGAACTCGGCGCTGAAGTACAACTGTGCCGGAAACATTAGCTTTGCATTACACTATTGGTGTTCATGTATCGGGGCTTTAATTGCCGTTTCTGCTCAAATGAGGAGACAATCACGGTGATGATTCGAGGAAGTTAAGTTTAAATGGTATCACAACAAGGGGAAAAAACATCACTGTCGCAGCTGGCAGAATATGTACGTCTCGAAAAGACAGTGCAATGTGACAGTAAAGAAGCAACACCGAAAGCAATGTGCAAGTCTGTAGCACAGGTTGCCGTTCTTGCGTGCGGGAGCAACAAAGCAAAAAGATAGAGACATTGGTAAGACCTCATAGCTTGACACACACAACAAAATACGGTAATATTGTTATCATTATACTCTTGAATTAAAAATCAAAGCCACCGTAGATGATCTCAACAGTGATGCGTGAAGGTTATCGTAATATCTTCTTTTTTGTTTCGGAATCTGTGTTAACGTGTCGGGTTTGTTGGAAGCGTCGAGTTTGTAACCAGTTTCGGGTTTCCAAGATAATTTAAAATTTCATTTTAAGTTAAATTGAGTTATCGGTTAGGGACCGTTTCAAACCCTGTTGATAGTTAAGTGTGAAAAGTCAACGTTCTCAAATATGAGCCTAGTTTCTTCAAAATTTACCGTCTGAATGACGCAATGCGTTAAGCTAAAGTTCAATATTAAACTCAAATTTAAAGTTGATTGTAGAAGCAATATTGAAAATTGCAAACGTTAACTAGATCCTGCTTTCATTTAAGTTTGATTAAGTATTTACGAAAACTGAGTTTGAGACTAAAGGTCGGTCAGCAGCATTATGAAAATTCCCTCAGTGCACCACCCGTGGCTCACATGGAGGTAAACGTGTAATATGTTAAGCCACGTTCCGCCAACTAATGTACCGCGTAAGTCTTGTTGCGTACGGTTCTGTGTAGCTCGAAGGTTAGCACTAAACAGTAGCCCCAGGGCTGGGACTTCGGAGCCCAGTTTGACCCATGGAACAGTCACATCAGTAATGTTTGATAGGCCATACTGTGAACTACGGTCTCTAGGTCTGCTATCATTGTCTAGAAGTTCTGTGTTGAAAGTCACAGCTATCTGTGATGCTACACCGTACAATATTACCCTAAATCTGTTTTTGATCAGTTTTAATGATCGTTCCCAAAATATTACATTAACAATAATTATCCCCACTTTAACAGCCCTAAATGTTAAGATACCACCTTTGAATGACACCTCGGAATAAGAGAAAAAGAAGAAAACTTCAATGGTAGTTGCCAAGGTCACTGGCGCTAGCAAGACGTGGCCATCTGACTGAAGAAAGTCAAGTGCCCGGTGACAACTGTAAGTCCTATTGTCCTCCATATGCTCCAAAGGCAATCGCAAACACATCGAGAGAGCCATTTTAAAGATATCAAGATTCGACTTCTGCAACATGTACTGCTGACTACGTAGTGAGGAGCTACATAGATCATTGAGCAGTGCTACTGCCTCTAATCTCCACTAACGAAGATAGACACTATCAATCGGTGAAGCTTAGTAATTCTACGTATCTTTTGAGTAGCAGTGCGCGTCTCCTTAAAACCCTGACGGACTCCGCTCCAGCGCTCTCCTTGGAGGGGAAGGAGGGCCCAGTAAACTAAATGGGGCCAAGATGTGCGAGAGAAGAATGTTATATATGTTCATGAAACTGTTCAAACGTGAAGCTAAACGAGTGCAATAAAAAGCGCGCGCGTTTGAGAATAAAATTAATGAGCTATTTAAAAGGAGCGAAATTCGTCGTGATATTTTTTTAACGTGCACAGAGAATATCAGAAAATGGGGGCAAAAAAATGAGCCCGGGCACTTATAAAATAGCTCTAGGACTGACCAACCACATTTACCCATTTAGGTTCAAGTCTAGAACCTACTCGTGAAAGAAGTATAGTAATTTCAAGGCTCCATTCCCATAGCGAAGATGTTTACGCGGAGAAAAAGAAGGGAAACACTCAGTATGGACTACGGAAAACGTGGAATCGATGCATAAAGAGTGTTTTGCAGCTCCTAAACTTGGCCCTTTTGTGCAGCATCATTGTTAGGATTACTGCATTGAGTTTTAACTTCAGTTCAATACTTCCTCAAATGCCTACGGAAAGCTTTAGGGGATTTGTGGCTGTCAAGCGGTAAATTTGATTGCCGAACAGATCAGCAATAATTTTTGATTATTTCTAACTAGCTCATGTGCTCATCCTAACTTCAGTATCCCATCATACGCTGAGCATAATTTCCTTTGCATGAAGGCTTCCTCTCAGTAGCTGAATTGTTCCCTCTATTGGTCTGCGTTCCCTCTAGTGCTCACTAAGCGTCCCTACTTATCCCTAAGAACCCGTCGACTCAAAAATAATGCTTCAAATTGGCATCATGAGATCGAAACTCACAAGCAACTCTTATTTCCTGGCCACTGAAACCTTTTTCTTCCCGTTTAGTTGGGATAGGAGAGCAAAATGGGCTTCAACGAATAGATCTGAACATGCATTAGAATTTGTGTACTGGGATGTGCTAAAACCAAAATTTTAAATTCTTCAAAATCATGCTGTAAGTGACGACCTTAATTAAATAGTTTATAGGAGTAATTCGAATACAATGAACAGAAGAAAGCTCCCTTACGAAACGTCTTTCTTGCCCTGCACCATTCCCAGAATAAATGTTGCTTAAATTTTACTTAAATAAACACTGCTACGAAGACCATTAAGACAAACCTGTGTCACATAGCCTTTAGATACGACGAGCGTAAAGGTGGATCCTGTTGAAGACGCTGCATCACGCTTTGATTATTTCAAAAAAGTTTTACCCAATGCATATTTTCTTAAAGCAAGTTAAACACTACCTTCATAATAACAGTTTGGAACATCCTCCGAGAAGATCAGATATTATTTGAATTCCACCTTATGCAATTAACTAATCACCATCATATTCACGTGGTAATACACTCCGCCCAACGATAACAGCTTGCTAATACTGTACACCTGATGACGTCACAACATTTTGTTAATTTTGAAACAGAAAATCTCGCATGTAATGGGAGCAAGGTTGTGTTTGCTTAGGTTGTGCAGCTCATCGCTGAATGCTGTCATTCGCTCTCACATTTTTTTCTTTTCCGAGTGACCGAAGATAGGAATTTTTATATTTGTAACAATAATAAGGCTTCGAAAATCTCTCGCTGACGATAAAAAAGAAAATAGAATCAAGGAATATGCTAACAGCGTCTCTCTTGAGGCCAATGCACATTAAATAGGTCGTTATATTGACCCTGTGAAAAGATTTCATAAAGACCCTTCACCAAAGCAGAGACGATCAAATATTGGGATTTCCAACACATCGCTGAAAGAGATTTGAGGCATATTGGTCGAAAGCTCAGTACTGCAGCTGGTTGTCGTCTTGAGGTACTGAAATACACATTCTTGGGTCCCGAGCATTCGCGACAGTTCTGCTACATATGCCCCCTCTAACAGTAAGAAAAAAAAGTTTGAGGGTAGAATGGAAAAGAAAATATTTGACGATGGACACGAGTTACGTTCTTTTTACTGATAAGACAAGGGTGAACCTTGACATAACTGGCGGCTGGGTAAATGGTTGGGTGTATTTCGGTGAAACTCGTGACTTTCATTTGAGACGTCAACCGCTGAGAGGATGAGTCTGTCTGTTCAGTCTATGGGCAGGTTTTACAGGTGGATTGAATTTGGTTCTATCAAAGCACCAGAAGGAATAAAGGTGGTATCTGCTTTTTACAAACTCCTGAAAAACTCTTCGGAGCTTTTGTTAGATGACGTATTTCTTTTGCAACTACGGGACTTGATTTTCATGCATGACAACGCTTTCTCCCTCATTGCTCACGTATTTCAGCATTCTTAGCCAGTGCGGGCACCCAAAGAAGGCAATGATTTGGCCGTCAATTTTTCCTATTAAATCGTCTAGTCAATCATCAAACGCGACTTTTATACCAATGGACAGCAATGTTCGTCGGAAGCAGCCTCAAGCCTCATTAGAAGCCACCAATTCTGGACTAAGGGCTGTCCCAAGTGCCACTATTGAGATTAAGATAATAAGTTAGTTTAAGTCTCCCTAACCGCTACAAAAAAGAGCTTATCGAAGAGAGGACGGAGGGAGGCACCATTTAATATGGAGATAAGGGAATGCAGAATCTATGCAGAAGAGGTATAGAAACAGTAAGTTGAGAAAGAAGTTCATGAAACAAGATAAAAGTTGAAGAAGAAGGTAGTAGATGCTGAAAAACAGGACAGCAGTGAACTGAAAAAAGGTGGTCCTTAACATAACAAAAACATTTTATTTCAACAAAAAGAAGGCCTACCTAACTCTCAGCTCGGGCCCTCACACATTTTCCCCCTGGGAGCGCTAATTCCCATAGATACAATAGTTGTATCCCCCTGAGGGGGAACGGGCCACTATTAAGAAATTACATGAATACGAGGATCTAATTCAAATGTTATGAAACTTCATGACGGTCAAGAGGGTAGAATAAAAAGTTCAACAAACAAGCCTTACTGCAACTATTACCTAAATACATTCGGTTTGATCATTATTGGTATGTTCATTCTTTGTTTGCAAAAAGACAATGCGTTATCCGTGTTCATTCCTCTGGTAGGTCGAAATTGAATGGCTTCAACAAACATTTTTCTCAAATGCTAAATACTGCATAAATGTTGCTATAACGAGCAAGATTTCTGACTTTCTTTTAAAGAAATTGATCCCAAGATCGATTTTAAATATTCAAGTGTCCTCGTTTTGAATGATCAACAGATTTCCCGTTTACCCTGGAAAGAAGTTGAATTCAATTTCATCAATTAATATGCATCACAACTAATTGTAACTTATTTCATAATTAATTCATAATATATTAGATTATAGGTTATTTTGGACCTCCCTAACCCCAAAAAAGGTGTTACCAAGAGAGGAAGGGCGAATGCACCATTTAGTAAGTCATTAAAGAAACTATGATTTTACGCACAAGTTGTATCCCCTTCACTTTTCACACAGAAACAGTAAAATCGAAATAAGTTTTTCAAACAAAATAAAAATTGAAGAAAAAAGTAAAATGTCCTAAAAAAAGAACAGTAGTGAGCCTAAAAAAGGAGAAAAATTAAAAGAAGTGAGCCATAGTATAATAAAAAAAATATTTCATTTTAACGAAAAGAAGGCCTACCTACTTCAACCTTGGGATCTCATATCTTCCCCTTGCTATCGTGCTAATTCCTATAGATATAATAGTTGCACCCACTCGAGGAATTGAACTCCCAGAAAACAGTTCAAAGAATCAAGAGAAACGTGGCAAAATGTGCTGATCTCCTTTCCTGAATCACACAATTTAGAAGGAAAAATTAGCATTCAAGAGAAAAGTTTGGTTCAAACTACGGTAGCTAATCGTCTGTTGATGCCGCAAATAAATCTCATACCTCCAAAAACGTTCGTGACGGACTGAAAAGCATGTTTTGGACAGTTAGACAGGAAAATGCTCGATGCAATTTCATAACTGAAAATAATGCCGACGTATCGGCCTAAGCCGCCAACAAGTGAAATGCTCTGTGTGGTTTAGTTAAAAGAAAATAAGTCCACAGAAGTTTCACAAATGAACATCGCTGAACTCCATGAACTGTGGAACGGGAGTACGTATCTGTGGAGAGCTCTGACCAGCAGTCTGGTGTACATGAAACATAGTAAAGGGACTAAAGAAGAACTATCATGAGTTAACACGTTGATTACGCATTAGGGTAGGTAAATTGCTCATTGACATTCTCGCATGAATATTATTCATGCGATTGAAATGTCATTTATTCATTGAATAAATGACATTTAAATTATTTCACGACCATTTCAAAATGTATTTTAGCGAATGAGGTAAAATATTATAGAGCAGTTATGTCTCTCACACTTCTTAGAAAGGATAGAAATGCATTCGAGGAGAAACGCCCTTTTTTCATCCCTGCTACTTGAAATTGAGTCCAACGTAACCCAACCGAGCAATGACCGCGTTCAGTTGCGGCGTCACCTTGCACGTGAAGGCGCCGTGGTCGTGCCAGGAGAGCGAGATGTGGGTGGCGGGGGCGCGGGTGCGATGCTGCTGGTCACTGCCGCTGCAGCAGCTCCCCGTCCCGCTGCTGCTGCGTGAATGCTGCCGGTGCCTGCGATCATGGATTAGATTAGATTAGATTATTAGTTAGTTTAAGCCTCCCTATCCTCAACAAATGAGATCCAAAGAGAGGAAGGAAGAAGGCACTATTTAGTATGGAGTTAAGGGAACGTGGAATCTATGCAGAAAGGACATAGAAACAGGAAGATGAGAAAGAAGTTCATGAAACAAGATCAAAGTTGAAGGAGAAAGTAGTAGGTGTTGAAAAAACAGGACAGCAGTGAACCGAAACAAAGTTGGTCCGTAACAAAACAAAAACCTATGTTATTTTAACAAAAGGAAAGCCTACCTAACCTTTAGCTCAGGCCCTCACATTGTCCCCCTGGGAGCGCTTACTGCGATCACGGAAGGCAAGGCAGATTACACACACAAAATAATTAACATGAATGCAGAATGCAAGAACAGTGGACAGCACAAGTAATTGATGACCGAAAGTGGGCTGCGAGAAAAATGAAAGAAAATTTGAAATTTGGAAAATTAACTTTTAGTAAGAATGCAGCATCGGAAAAATTAGTCAGTGAAAAATTCATTAAGACATAAATTTACAAAAACTAGAGAAATGCTAGCAGTGATGGCTCAAAAGCAGATTACAGAATCTTATATCTCATTCAAGAACATGTCGAATGACCTCCGTACGCAAAACTTTGTGCTGGCAGAGAAAACGTTGATGAGAATTGCTGTTCACGGCTCAGCACTTGCACTGATAGCAATTTCTGGAAGAAGCTAGAATACACACCTGATTTAACCTTTTCCTTCCCAACACTCAAATAGTTTTGGGAAAAGTTGTAAGATAATTGCAGTCATTACCCTGAAATATCAGCAAAATTGCCCTAGCATGTTTTTTTCTGTATATGCAGGTGCTTACTTCCTTTTCAAATTGAAAAAAATAATGCTTTATAAATGTATACTTCGATGCCAACAAATGGTCGAAAAATTTGAAAAAAATAAAGTTTGTTTTTGCCTTATTTTACCTGTATATACATGTACGTATGAAAAACTCGCTCA
>JACJUY010011263.1:5812-21865 GCA_014220935.1 Platorchestia sp. MABIK
GCTGCACAGAGGGGCGGTGAGGCGCTTGACGCCCGTGTGACGCCCCTAGTGTAAACGGGCCTTTAGACGCTAAAATTTGCGGTTCTTATTCGTTATGATTCAGCGAAACATGGATAACTAAAAGAGGATTATTTAGTGGCACAAAAAATGTAACATAAGGCAATTGCCATGTCGCTTGTAGAAAAGCTGATTGAAAGGGTAAAATAAAAAGTATTCAGTGAATATTGGAGCTCGTTGTAAAATTCGATCCCAAATGTCAAGGCCGAAAACACATCAAAGTAAACAATGACGTATTGGACGTGGACTAGATAAAATTCGAATATTTCACGGCGGAGAAGCATGGTTCTCACTTCTAAGAACGTATTCTTGAAATGTTCAGAACTTTCTTATTTCATTCATCCATCAATTTAACTCTTTAAAAAACAGTACTAAAGCCAAATTTTTTACCTAAAGCTATGAATTAAAAGTCAAAAATGCAATTAACCAGTCAATATTGAACTAGACGCGTCGGAAACGCCTGTTGAACTGAAGTAAATTTTGAAAAAAGTACATAAAAATACCTGAGCATACATCCTGAAAGAACGCATTGGGGCATCGAAACAGATACATTACGAATGACGTAAACTTCAAATAAATATATTGGCCTGTACGGAAAACATAACACAAAAATCGTAGCGGATGTAATGCATAAACGCCTAAATAACCTAATGCAAAGAAATATGAATAAAAACAGGCAGTCCATAATAATTTGTTATACACTGCCATAAATTAGTTTATGAGAAACATTTCCCCGTTATGGTCATTCAATATAACTTTGAAAAATATGCAAAACTAGAGCAACTGTGCGAATGATCATTTGATTGGTTTAATTCTTAAATAAAATGAAAAGATAAGAAAAAACAAAGTTACACAACTTATCTAGACACAGTAATCGCAAGGAAAAAACGAATAGTTGAGTACATGGTTCAGTAAATGCTTGAAAAGGAAGTAGAAATTATGTTCTAGGTTTTAAAGATAGTACATAAGCACAGGACAAATTATATATCCACTAAAACGGCTTCAATAGAGCTCCAAATATACCTTGATAGAACAGGAAAAACTTAAGTTCTTATTCCCGGAAAATATTGATATAAGCAAGGATATGACACTGAGGTTAATTATAATTAAACGCAATTGTTATAATTATAATTATAATATAACCTCAATTATAATTGTTTTCGTTTTCCCATGTCTTCATTTGCCATTGAATGGTCTGTTGATTGTAGGTAACGTTGAGGATATTATTATTTCGTAGATTAGAATAGAGCAAGGTTAGATGTTTTGACAACGCGCGAGTGACGAGTGGGAGCACGCAAGTTTTTTTGACGGTGCGCGAGTAGGAAAGGCTTCTCGGTAAATTTCTGTATTTTCCAGAAAACCGTTAGGGTTGTGGTCGTGTGTTGGATCTTGCGCGATAGAAAATGTTTCGCTCTTTCATTTGAGAGTAATTTGAAGTCGATAGGCGCATTCTTTCAAAAGTTAGAGCGCTTTCCATGAGTCTTTCAAAACTACCCCTTTTTTACCCTGTTTTTAGGGAGAAAGACTGTGTTAAAGTTTGTGTTCGCGCGAGTGGTCGAAATTTGGCGCTCCGGTCTTTTCTCCAAACCATTTGTTTCAATAATTAACCTGCATAAGTATTACCACTCCCATGAATAAATTTCAATTTAAGTCAGGGTCTAAATTTTAAGTTATTTGAATGCATTTTTCGCTCATATTAAGACATTTGAAAATGAGACGTAATTCGTTAGCAATTTTTACCACTCTTACGCTCGTGAGTGTATTAAGACAAAACTATTCCGGTCGCTAACTTTCCGTACTGTTCCAGCTATGCTGCAAATGTTGTGGTTACCATTGTACGACAATCATCATGTCTCTGACCGCGGTGAACTCTTTTGTGCCAGTATTATCAGCGTAGTTAGTAAATATTATAAATTTGTCGTATGGTAACACATTTTATTCCTTTCGAGTTCAATATTTTGGCATACTAGTCGATACATAAGAACGAAAAAAAGAAAATTATTCTGAATGTCGATCTCGTAGTCTTAGACGCAAAATAATTTAAATCTGCCCATTTTACTCTTAAAATGAATCCCTCCAATCACTACTTCCTATGTGTCAACTATGTGTCACAGGGATTTGTTTTCTTAGTTACTTACTTTTATTTGCATTTTCAAAACCAAGTTAATTACGACGGAGATAAGATGTTAATGTGAAGGTATCTAAGCATTTTTTTTCCTTCTTTTTTTCATTCTTATTAAAACATTTTAAATGGCCACGGATTCGACGAATGACATAACTTTAAAGAACATCATTGTCTCATTTTCTTATTATAGTCTAGAATGGTTCATGTTAATTTTATGTGGCAATTTTTACGTTCTTACTCTTGTGAGTACATAATGACAACACTATATTAGGCAGTCAACTTTTTGTTCTGTTTCAGCTATGTTGAAAATGTTACGGCTCGCATTGTGCAACAATCCTTCTCCTGTTTTTGACTTCGGTGAGCTCTTTTGTGTCAATTCTATTAGCGTAAGTAGGAAATATCATAACATTTTCCTGTCATAGTGAATATTATATCCTTTCTGAGCTTATCTCGATTGGAATGCTAGTTTATACTGACTAGTTTACGCTGATATT
This sequence comes from Platorchestia sp. MABIK, assembly GCA_014220935.1. Lineage (NCBI taxonomy): Eukaryota > Metazoa > Arthropoda > Malacostraca > Amphipoda > Talitridae > Platorchestia > Platorchestia sp. MABIK. The sequence continues at coordinate 8,489 of JACJUY010011263.1, forward strand.
TACGCACATGTTACTTGTGTATATGTGTACGTGTGCACACTATGCGTGCATAGATGGGTGAATGTGTCACTACGTAATACTTCATTTCACTTCATTATTGTAAATCATTTATAAAAAATATACGTATATTTGTTGCGCGATCACCCACATATGATAAATCAGACGCTTATGACCCAATAATCTTTTCGATACAATATTTAATTAAACATCGTTCCAATATTTCATTAGAAATTGTAAGCAGCAACACATACTGAAAAAGTTGCCACGAATTTCCTTTACTCATTATCATATATTTCAGAACATCGCACAACATTTTAAAGAACACGTATGTCTTGTGATTTCCTCGATGCATAGAAATGTATTTGTGTATGTTTACGCGTGCGTAGGTATGTATGTGCACGTGTATGTGAAACATTTACATGTACATGTGCACATGTGTGTACTAAACCGACAACTGGCATTTTTAACTAGAGATAATGGTCTCTTCCTGTTNCCTCAATCATTTTTCGACTAGTGACATGGGTATTACAATACTCGTGTGTGTATCATCTAAGTGTATTCGCTTTAAGATATTTAAAAACCAATGATGGTACTTTTGTACCATCTCTATTGGAAATAAACTGTTTTTCTTTTCTTTCTTTCTTATCACTTGGCATACTAGTTGATGCGTTGGTGTGAAAAATTGTACCACATACTGACTGTCGACCTCATAGTTCTTGACGCAAAAATAAATCAAATCTGCCCATTTTACCTTTAACATCAATCCCTCATGCTCGTATCACTAGTTCCTATGTTCGTATGTTCATATTTCAATCTAAGTACGCACCAACGAGAGGGTTTTCAGCAATGCATCACATGGATTATGTTTTCTTAGTCACTTGTATTTAAATGCATTACCAAAATCCGACTACCGCAACGAAGAGGAACGCATTTATTTTGTGCTTTTCTCCGAATCATGTTTCGACAGTTAACATGGATATCACGATAAGTTTGTGTGAATAGCAATTAAGGATCTTTAAGTTTAAGGTATTTTCTTGCGATTTTCGCTCTTATTTCAATTCAAGTGCGCACTAACGAGAACGTTTTTCAACTATGCGTTACGAGGATCATGTTCTCTTAGTTACTTATATTTAAACGCACTGTCAGAATCAGATTACAAACAAACATCGGCATCTAAGGATGCTTTATTTCCAATTCAAGCCTGATACATATCACCTTGTACATTGGTTTTTCAAATGCCTTATGACTAACACCAGGACGCCATGACGCTTTCCCTCGGTCAAGACCGAGGGCCCATTTCAGACACCTGGGTAGAGTGGGGTATTGTGCTTAGAATTTTTTCTCCAATACCCAACGGAGATAATCGCCACCAGCGCCGTTGGGTATCGCCACCAGTGTGGTACACAGCGAAGGGAACTCATTTTCGTTGTGCATTTTCGTTCACATCCTATCGGTATTCTCTTCAGCATTATACGGACATGGGTACATGGGATAAAATGGAATAACATAGTGGCCGGATATCACATCTGAGTGGCGAATATTTACAAAATTTGGCATGTAGAGGTAGATTAAACAGTGGTCCACAGTAATAATTTTAATTACGGAAATTTAGAGTTTTTCTGAATTGAAAGTTCAGTGCTAGTGTGCGCTAAACGCACTGAAAAAAAAATTCTTAATTACCCCCTCCCCCCAGCTCAGCCGAAATCGATTGAAACATCTTCGTGAATGATTTTGAAATAGTGAGACAAAGTTAGTCAAAAATAAATTTATTAAAAACATAGCACAAGTCTTACATCTATAAACCGGTACACACAAAATGCATTTCAGAGTTTGTTTGTCAGACAGACGTTAAATAAAAATACAGAAAAAAAAGAAAAAAAAAATAAGGATATACTCCTAACTATGGAGAAAACGACCTTCCTTCCGCTGCATTGAGCTGACGGTTGTGTTGCTCATTATAGTCGACAGAAATAAGTAGGATCTATATTAGAATGTCTGAGCGAACGTAAAATGAAATAATTTCTATTTTTCTAACAGAAATTTCAGGAAAATTAAAATTTCTGGTTAATGGGAAATTCACACCGAAATGCTACAGGCTCTATGACAGAGATGCAAAATGACGTGACACATTTACTCTAAATTCTTTTACAGTTTTAGAGTTCTTGTTATGCTGGGGAAGCTTGTTCCACAAAAGAGCTCCATAAACTGAGAGAGCTTTTTGTCCCATGTTAGATGAACGGTAACTGACCAAGACATCATTCCTCCGATTTGGGAACACTTGTGACAGTTTCAATGTGCATTGACATAGGAGCTTTGACTTTTTTGACATCGGGGAGTGATAATGAAAGTTTTTGTGGATGAAATGTATTCATAACTACCAGGTCAAAACAGGAGCTATGCAAAAATCTTTTTTGGAGCGAGCAATAAAATTGAAGGAAGTTCACTGCATCCAAAACCATGCTTTAAAGCATTCAACAAATTTATCCTATTTCTCATTTAAATGCTTTCCAATATTGCAGGGAGGTGACGAGGTAGGTAACGTGACAAGTTGGTACGTGTAAAAAAAATTGCTTGGATAAAAATTTTTAAAATGCGGTATTTATAGAACAAATGCAGGACGCATAATTAGCAATTTTACAGGAAATGCTGTTCGCATGTGCGGATGCATGTATACTTATGTATAAATTTATATGTAAATGCACATACGCACACGTACCCACATACACATCCATAACACACATGCATATATATTTACATACATGTGCAGAAATATTCACAAACATGCAATCACATTGCACACGCGTACCGCGAAAATGTGGTGCATGTGGTATAATGTAATGAAATACGGGATAATTAGCGATAGAAATTAGTAAGTAATTTCCATTAAGTACTGCAGTTTACAATTACTGTAAAGATGCAAGATGACGAGCTATTTTGGGTTTGAATTCTCTTAATGTTTGAGGAATTTTGAAACTATGGGGAAGTTCGTTCCACATTAAGGCGCCTGATTTTGACGGAGCTTTCTGCCCAATGTCAGATAAACGGAAGTTGATTAAGACATCATGTTTCCTATTCCATCTTAGGTTGGTGACGGTGGGGGTAGGAATTGCACTATTACAGCATTACTCTGAGGGAGAATAAAAGAGGAGAATACGTGCTGGGCTTTGTGCACGAGAAACCATTCTTGTCCAGCCGAGTTTATGTAGGAGAGGTGTTACGTAATCACTCCTTTTCAATTTATTTTTGCATAGCACCTTGGCTGCGAAATAAATCTCCCCATACTAGGCTGCAATGGTCAAAATGCGATAACACAAAAGATTGAATGGACAATACTCTAGATTTTTAGTCGAGCATATGTTTTACACGATGAAAACACATTGAAGTTCTATAAATTTTGTTGCAAGTTTTCTCAACGTGAGATTTGAAGGGCATATTTCTATCGAACCAAATACCTGGACTTTTAACTTGTTCTGATGGCATAATTTCATCATTCCCTACCGTAAGAGCAAGATTTAGATTTTTTATTGCGTCTTTGGACCCGAAAATAACGAATTGCCTTTTGCTCGCATTTAGTTTGAGACCATTTAGATCATACCATGATTTCAGGCCAATCACTAGGGTTTCAGCCTTAATGTGGGTCTGTGGTATTTCCGATACTGAACTTGTCATTGCAATTTGAACATCGTCTGCTTACATATAGATTTGTGTATTAGAAGGCATTGGAGGAAAATCGTTATTGAAAATAGAAAACAATAGCGCACCGAGAATGGATCTTTGAGGGACAACAAAATTGTTTTAAATGACTGCGAACAATTTGTTATCTTAGAGGACTGCGTGAGGCCGATTTGATAAGTAGCTTTTAAACCATTGGGTATCAACTCCTTAGTACAATATTTTCAGTAAAGTCGATCATTTTCGACGCTATCGAACGCTTTGGAGAGATCAAGTAGCAGCAAGAGTGTGACATTATTATTTTGATTGACATTTAACTCGTTCAAGTGAGATATGATTTGTTATCACTTTCTCCAATATTTTGGATAGGATATGTAAAATATAATGGGCCTGTAAGTTGTTACTGTATTGATGTCACCAGTTTCATGCAACGGTTTAATTTTGGAGTGTTTCTATTAGTTGGGGAACTTATTATAGTTGTTATTGAAGTATTATTTTTTAAACAAATCAATGATGATCTATTTCTTTGTATTCTCGCAGGATAGTTATCTTTATTCTGCTCAGCTCTTTAATTTTGTCAGTAATCCAAACAGCGCGTTTTGGCTTAGTTTTTTTGGTGATGTAAGGTGCACATTCATCGAGAGCTGCTGTAAAATTCACGTTGAAGATTAAAAAAAGACGACGAACGCACACCTCACCCCTTAGAAAAAACATATTCCGTCGTTCCTTCTTCTTACGTCTCCCGAATCAACCAAAAAGCCGAGACTTAGCACGTTTCTTTTTTTTAAATCCTCAAATAAGACTTTAGCACAGTTTTTGTTAATCCCTCTCACTAAAAATTATGAATTATCTCGGTTGTCAGTCCAAAAGCCTTCTCTATTACCGGCACTACCAGAGTAATCACACTATTTCAGATTATTGACGTTTTGAAGACACTATTCTCATACTGCAATGCAAATCTTCTCGCTTTGTTACTTTGTTGAGATGTGACACATCACTGACATGGGCAGTAGCACCTGTGCTCCGCCAACAAAACAATTCGGAGTCAATCTTGAAAACCGGAGTGCCATTTTGAGCTACAGCGCTCTGGAGCGCTGGTTATCGTGGAAAACTCTCGCAAAAAATGAATTCATTAAACAAAAGCTCATCTGTAGATATGAAGATCAATATTCTATATCATTTTAAGCGCAGTGTAATTTTCCGTCTCTTAACGCTCGCAGACAATTTAAGTTATACCTAAATGGAATCTAAGAAAGTTCTTTGCCTGCTCTCTTACTAAACAACATTTTTGAACATGTTGTTTAGTGAAATACGAGGGAATAAGTGGTATGTATTCCATGAGTGGAATATGTACCATTCCTTTCTTTCGAAGAACTGTCGTTTTCACCAAGGTGTCGTTTCTCGATTAAAGCACATACATACGCCAAATAACTTTCGAGCTCAAGCTCAATAAATATCTATTTGTACCACTCATTGCAGAATGAGTGAGGATCACCCCATCCTCCGTTTAGTTTAGAAGGAGGCACTCGACCTCGTATTCCAGTTGTGCTATGATGAATGTAGATGTGATCTCTTCAGTTGTTCTGCAAATAAGAACAATTTAAAAAATTTGCGATGTAGAATTAGAACGAAGCAATCGCTAGAAGGAGTCTCAAAACAGTGCTTCAGTTCCGAGAATTAAGTTGCGTATATGAGGGCGTGCGTTATAAGCGACAGTCAAATTCGAGTTGTTCGTTAAATGCTAAATTGTTAAAATTGAGAGTGTTGAAACATCAATTTTAATTATTCCCTATGAATGTCCTTGCTATATGAACTTGATCGACGCTAAACTGTCAATAATCATGTCTCATAAATCCTTCAACTTTTTCAATTCGATGTAGTCATTTAGTAGAGCGAAGATTATGTCAATGCGTAAAGAAAGGAAATGAATTCCATTTTCGTATTTATTTCATTGTGTACTCTGCAGTGCACTACTTTTTCACGCCGCTGATTTTAGTATCGACTTCGTTTCATTTCCTAAGAGACACTGCAGCTTTGCCGCACAAGACCGAGCGCGACCTTGCGAAAAGCCCTGCAGCGCAACAAGCAGGGCGCGCGCATGTCACTGTGCTGCGTGACCTTGCCCGATTAAGGAGACGGATAAGGATGATCAGCGGAACGTATTGATGCATTCTGTGGGACGACCTCTTGGTATGTTAAGGACGAAGAGATATTGCTGAGCTTAGAGCCTTTTACTTAGTAACTCGATCTATTTGCGCTTGTGAAAACAAATGCATACAAGTTTAAAATTAGATGATCACTATGGCAAAAAAAAATTTTCGTGACTCAGTCGTAGAAATAACTTCCGAATAAGATCGGTTCTGAAACGTTTTATTTATATAGCAGATTAGTGGGAGTGGGTGGATGAAGCTATCCCGAAGTCTGGGCTCGCAAATATGTAGAAAAAGTTAGGCGAATACGTGTATATAAAACCACCAGGAGCCAATGATGCCAAAAAGAGAACTCTCCTGACAACTTTCCTGAAAAACGAATCAATTTAACAAAATCTCACCTGTAGGTTTGACGATCTACATTCTAATGGGCTACATGGCAACTGTAAAATAAATAGTTTACTGATGTGGTCTGTAGGACAAATTCGATGGAGTTTGAACAAATTCATTGACGTAAAAATAAATCTCGTTCATTAAAAGAAAAAAAACGTTACCGAAAGCCTTATGCGGGTGGAATTGTAAACAGCACCATGAGTATAGTGAACAAAAAAAACTAGACATGTTACTAACAAAAAATGATAATTTAGTGTTATGAAAACGTGCTAGGCATAGAACTTACAGTGTTTTGGGGCTTATTAAGAACAGACCAACAGAACGTTTTCATCAAATATTTGAATGTTAATAATTTGAAAGATTTTTTTTACGAGGACTATATTAGTAAAATGATTGTCTCGAACTATTACAATTGAGAGGTTGGAAATATTAGCGAGCCCGACAAAGCTCAAATGACTTCCATAATATCCAATGTAAACCTTATTCTACCTTCACAATTTCATTGAACATGGAACACTTGAATTAAATGTATAATTGACTGATTGCATAACTGTTTAGCGGGAGAGATCAAAAATTACATGTTAATTTAATTTACCACATAATGTAAAGATGTAAGCAAGAAATACGTGTTCAAGTATGGACATACGATTAAATTCGTTAAAGAAAATTGGCCTATCATTTTGAACCATCTAATAGAGAGGTGGGAGCTTTTTTTTAACAGCTTCATCAACACTGAGATAAAAAGTAACATCAAAACACTTTTATTTATACCATAATACTTTTCTCACGAATGTTAGAAGACATTGAGATCCAAGTTTGAATTTCAATGAAATGGAAACTGTATTTTTGTAATAGTCACGGAGCGTGGATGCCTTTTAGTTTCTAGCTAATTGCGATGGCCACTTTGGTAAGATGCCAACTGTTTAGGATCTTTACCGTGTTCACTATTCAAAGTTGTATTCATTGCTTTATCCAAGGGAGATTATTAAAAATCTGAGAGCGTGTGCTTGATTAGGTATATATAAATGAATTACTTGTATCTGCATTGTATTCTGAGTTTTTGGCTTAATGGCTCGCTTTTGTTGCGTAAAAAGTACACCTTCGTTTCTTCAGGCTATCTCTTACGATTACACTGAGCTTGACTTTCATTTGTTTGTTATTGTTTTATATATTCATTTTCTATACGTTTATATATGAATATGTGTGTGTAAGGGGGTGCGTGTATGTGTGTGTGCACCCATACATGTATGTCTATGTGTGTGTGCACATATACATGTTCATATATATGTATACACACATATGCACATCTATGTATCTATTTTCATTTTTTACACACAAACGAAACCTAAAGACACATTACATTTTACCCAAAGCTCTGTGACCAGTTAACACTGAGCCATATTTCAGAAATAAATATATTCATTGCACTTGCTTAACGTTTCAAAAATAGATCGATCACTACCCCAAAGAGTGCATCTGTGAATAGGAAAAATGAAAAATATGAACAGACAAATGAAATAAAGCGCTCGTGAAAAGAATTATCTCTCTGTGCGGATGCTGAACAAGCCATGAATTTCATTCGGCGTGTAAGTTTGTTTACGCGTTTCTAAATGTGCGTGTTGTGTTGCGTGATGTTCTTCATAAATTACTTTGTGAACAACTTTTTCTCAATACTTGATAGTCATTTACGACGGTGTTTCAATCTCCTTCAGTACAGCGTTTTTTGTCGTTTCTTACTTCGATTCGACTAATAATTGAGGAATTCCGAAGAATTCTCTAGTAGTATTTAAATTATTTATAAGTTGTCAGCCATCTCTTGGGATATAAAATTTCCAAGAAATGATATTTTTGATATAACTAGCCCTTGACAGGGTTAATCTATTAGCACGCTTCGTATGGTTTGTTTATTTGTACACCTCGGATAGTTTGTCTATTAGTACACCTCGTATGGTTGGTTTATTAGGACACCTAGTATAATATGTCTATTATAGTTCACCTCGTTTCGTTTGTCTATTAGAAGAGCACGTGCAGTCTGTCTATTAGTACTCGTCGTATGGTACAATTGTCTAAGGACGTCTTAGATTGAGAAATTTTTAAAAGCCAAAATGTTGTCATATATCTCATGCGTCAACTTTTTTGGAAATAAACGGTTTTTCTTTCTTTCATTTTTGTCAATCTCATGCAATGCATCTACTTCGTATTATAGATGGAAATAACTATATAATGTTCTCTACGGCATTTTTGGAGCTTCATCAGACGACATTAATTGCTTCATTGAGAAATGTAATTGATTTATACATTTTAGCACTAAAACATGCTCCTTTGATATCAAATTTTCATTTATTCGTAGGATTTTGGACAAATGATTTCTCTCAATCTGGCTTTCACCGATTTTGATGAGCAATAGAGATACATTTCGTTTATGTGAGAAATTTATACATTTAATTTCATCGATATAGATAGAAATTTTAGTTACGTTGATCTCCATCGAAACTTTTTTGCTCGCCGTTTAGTCTGTTTCTTGTTAGAAATTTCCAGTTCATTCGCCTCGGTTCTTTTCTATAAGTATACTCGATGAGCGAATAAAAGTTTTCTCTTGAGTTATCTAAGTCATAGATTCTAATTAGAACGTTCTTGAACATTGATAAACGTTTTAAGGTCGATGAAAATGAACACTTAATACTCAGATGCAACCATTAACAAGGTTTCGAATTAAAATTGTGTTCCCATGATTCAGTAACAAAATTGCTCATTTCAATTGATTTTTATTTGAGTTGAATATTGAACTTTAGTTTGACCAATTGCGGTCAAAGTGCTTAGGATCCTTAATCACAGTATCTGTGATAGAGTTTCATCACGAATATTTTAATCGCGGTTACTATATTCTTGATACATATATATATATAACATATTCTTACGCGGTTATGACACTGTGAGTTTGTCATTCACCTCTGGAGAATTTATTTGTGGAAAATATCAAATCCCGTCATTTTTGATGGGTCGTGTACACTAGTTTGAAAATATTTCACTTCGTTGGAGCGAACAGCTGGAGCTGATCGCCAAGTACTACTAGAAGTAGCGTCGCCATGTCAACTTAGAAAAACTTACGCCGTCAGTTGTAAGCAACGACAGAGTAAATTGTTTCTAAATCAGATTCTTGATTAGCTTCTTACCTCCACTTGTAATTATTTTTCTCCTGTGAGCTTCACATGAGTACTACGGGCCTCATGCGGCAGCTCAAGAGAACCTAAGGGCGTCAGGAATACGCATTCCTGAAAACATGAGATCAGTGAAATTTCCAAACTCGTTGATAGCACGGCAGCGCAATGATTGTTTTGCTTAGCCATGCATTCGCTCTTTTACTTCATGACGTAACGAATTTTTTAAAACAGAATTTAAAGCACAAAGTACCGTTGTTTCAGCGGAGTTTGTTATGATGTTTGGCTAAAATAAGCCTATAATTCAAAACCCTTGATATATTAAAATTCAAAACCACGTAGTATTGACCAATATTTGAGGCCGACAAGAGTGCTACAATTCATTTTTCCGATGCACCTTTGCAACCGTCTCTATGCTACAGGTGAGCTGCACCTCAGTCTGTCGTTTCGATTTGTATTATGAATCGAATAAATAATTAACAACGCACTTATGCATTTTTTGAAGCGTGGATTTGAAGTGTTTTTGATTTGTGCTTCGTTTAATGTATCCGTTTTCTCTCATGTCTGATGCTCAAGTCGACGGCTCGATTTAGTACCTCCTTGCGTTGTAAAATCATGTGTGTTACTAGTTTAGGAACTCAATATGTCTCGTTTTAGAGGAAATAAAACTTTACTTTGCTGCTCTTAGCTTATTTAAATCAACATTTACGTTTATTTCACTATGAGGATTAAACGCTACTTCAGTTATAATTTAATTTGCTTCCTCTACTGATCCAAGAATCTTCCAAGTGCAGTGATGAGGAGACATAGACAATTTTGCTTCAGCGACATGGACTATTTTAGCGAGTTGATTGCCAAGCCACTCTAATTTAAGATGAGAAAAATCCCATTCAACGTACTATGTATCATACGTTTTATGGCGACGCGGTTGCTGCATGCACTAGGTGAAACACTTATTCTAACACTTGGAACGGTAAAAAATACGAAAAAATCCTTTTCTAAAATGTTGAGACAGGAAAGAAGCATCGTAATTTTTTTCATTGAATGAATCTTATAAAATTGGCGCTTCTCCATTTTTCCCCAATTGTCTGCTCTGAGTCAGGATGACTTGCGCGAATATAGCATTTCGCCAGAATTATATTTTTTCAAATTCATTTCAACGATTTACTCTGGTGTGTTCCATGTTTAACGCGCCTTTTCAATGTACCAAAATTATCAGTGAAAATGTGTGCAGCAGTGACTAAAATTCACTTCAGAGATTAACTTCTCTCAAAAACTTGTCGGATGGCGCATCAGAATGCAATTGAAATCTCTCTCACTATCGTGGGGAAGTTAGTGATCTCTTTTTTGAAGAGATTATCATGTCATATATGTATTTCTCTTTTGCTTAGAAAAATCTACAAGTTTTTAAATGCACAATAAATTCACAATGCATCCATTTATTACCCTTGGAACAGAGATTTAGATTTACTTACTGCGAACATTCCCGTATCTAAAATCACTGAAGCTTATTTTGTGAAACTTGTTTACGTCAGATGAAATCATTAAAGGTCATATGTGTAATGATTGATAAAAAATTGAATATCACTTGCTACATGTTAAACTGTAAACACACGAGCTCAGTTTTGTGTTCATTCTTATTTAAATTCAAACCGTGCCTAGAATCATTTCACTGTTGTATCTTTATTAGGCCGTAATATTTTTTGACTTTAATTTGCTTGATTTAGTTGATAAATTTTTAGCACCATACCTTTTCGGTCACTAGAAGTATTTGACTGTGCGTAAGGAGCTTCTGGCTTTTGAATTCTTGAAAACAAATGAAGTAGAGAACAAAGCTGAGTTCGAGCAAGGTGTGCACACCCAATTTAGAATCCCTCATGCACTATTTTCAAAGGAGCCATTTTGATCCTTAATGGTGTCGCGACTACAGAACGAGGGTATAGTGTGCACGAAATTTAAGAGAACAGTAGACAGTGCGTAAACATCATCATAAAGAATAATTGAGAATCTTTAGCTGAACAATAGGAATTAAATACAACAGTAACTACCATCAAGCCGAGGTGTAGAGAATGTGAAAAAAACGTAATAGCGCTGCTTGGTTGCTGCTTCACATGGCGCTGGACTATCAATCAATTTTGTCGCCGCAGCTTTTCAGTTGGTAGCATAATTTCTTGCGACTTAGCTACAGAACGTGCTAAATTACGTAAAGTAGCCTAGGTGATTTACCATTACATGTGCAATTAGCTTTACCACATCGTCTATGAGAGTTGATCAAAAACTCAGTCTGGCCTTTTGGCCATGGTTCGGTCTGCCCTCCGAGCTGTGTGTCACTATACCAGCCCTTGCTATATTTCTCAGCACATGAAACTGAGTCCCATTTCAAAGGTAATCTAAAATAATATCTGAAAATTCTACATTATCGAAAATTGAAACAAACACCCACGAGCATGTTGTTCGGAGAGCACATGAAAATAAGACATCCTTGCATTTCAACCTTTGCCTTGAAAATCTGCCCATTGGTTCAGTTTTGAGCTGAGGGTACTCCCATGCTTACCATAAGTGCAAACTGTATAATGTCCATACTTTGTTCCTTTTTAGGAAATTGAAAATACTGGATTGCAGTTGATATTTCTTGAATTTATATCCAACATACATGTATTCAAAATGACCGCCTGAATGTCCGCAGCTGAACTTGACAATCCAGCACACTTAGTTTAGAATTTACTATAATCTGACCTTTGAATCGCTGCTGAATATCCTAATTATGAAGACCTGACATTTACCACGATGTGTTCTTGTTGTGGCTGCTTCGTATTTTGATCTGGCCATGATCATACCGTCTCTGTCTTTAAATGTGGTCGGCAAGCATCAATTCGTGATTATCAAAAAGTGAGCTCGTCGAACCTGACTAGTTCACAAAACTCGATGTGGTCGAACGAGCTCTTTTTTTCTAAATTAGCATTCTCGAAGTGTGCAGCAGCTAAGGCCTCAATATTATACTTTGCTAAGCGCTGCATTAGCGATGATCCGACTAAATGAACAAAAACATGGTATGACAATATAATGAATAATACTAAATGAAACATTTAAAATAAAAAATGAAGTGTACCAGGATTTATTGTTTATCAAGTTCTATGTAACTTTCAGTGTCGTCCCCGCACGTTGCAGACATTAGTTGTGATGAATGTAAATTTTGGATCCATGTCCCCCAGGAGTTCATTACAATTAAGTCATCATTTCCATAATTTTAATTCGCGTAAAGACTCGTGGAGATTATTTGCGCCCAATTAATATACGACAAAACATTTTTCCTTCATCTGAATGCTCAGTACTGAGGGAGCTAATTTGTAACCACATCGAAAGAGTAATAAGCTAGAACGTAATGAAAAGCATAAATATCGCGCATGCTGTTTAAAGAACTGTACGATTAATTGTTTGTACAGCAGCAAACTGTAGTGTCACTATTATTAGCCTGTAACACACGTAATCAAAAAGTAAGAGACAGTGCGTGTAGACACTCTACGCATTGTTGAATCCTATTCTAAGAGGGAAATGATTTGCGATTTGGAGGTTGAGGTGATAATATTAGCAAAGAAATAACTTCATCTAGCACGAAGGCCTAGCGTGTGTTACCATCAGTATTTCAGTTTCAGTGAGATAGCGCATCATTTGGCTTCAACACCTGAAATTCGTTGTATGCTACTTTCACCACTATTTAACTGAAAAATTTAATTCTCTTGCTCAAGAACAACTGCATTAAAGAGAGCACATTTAAAGATACATTAGGCAAAGACTCCTCAAATGCGACTTCAAATTTACCAGTTCCGACCTTTGCTGCACAAAATAGACTTATAGTCACTCTTGTAGTCTTTCTATCTTCAAAAATGCGCCAAATAGTTACGAGATAAAAACAGACTTATAGTCACTCTTGTAGTCTTTCTATCATCAAAAATGCGCTAAATAGTTACGAGATAAAAATAGACTTATAGTCACTCTTGTAGTCT
>JACJUY010011264.1:6366-23103 GCA_014220935.1 Platorchestia sp. MABIK
AATTAGAAGCGCTGTTGCTGCATTTTGTTCGAACGAAATTCAAATAATGCCGTCCGTTCTGCACCAGCACAGATGAGGCAACCAAGACGAGCGCCGTGCCTCACAAACTACAAAGGGAAAAGGCAATCTCATGTTTTTCTTTGCCATCCTCCCACTACTCTGTTGTTAATTTCTCGCTTGATCACTGTTCATTTTTTTCTTAACAGAAAAGCCTACTTCTGCAGCTCGAAACTCTCAGTCCTTCTGTTCTTCTCGAGAACAAAACAAAAAAAAACAGTTTCGCCGCTCGTCTCTACAACACAGAAGCACCTATGAGCTATAAGCTTCCCAAAAAAAAAGTGTCAAAATTTTTTTCTCCCCGCGGGAATACACGAGCCGCTGGGCCGAGCAGTTGTCTCGCTTCATTCATGCATAAATAAAAGCCGAGGAAAGTTTCCATCATTGCGGATGGGTGAGAAGCCGGACCAAGCCGGGAGTTCATAAGGGAACGCCGCTACCCTCAGCAATAAGGCTTGGGAGCGCAAGAATACTCTTCTCTAGCCTTCAGACCAGGCTGGACTGCCTAAAATTGGCGTGCATTTTTTCGCCCAAAGTAATTTCAGAAATGACGGGCTTATACTACACTGCCAAGGAAGATTCATCAGCCCAGGCGAAGTACACCGTAAGAAACAACTAAATTCTTTCCTACAGGGGGCTTATCAGCTTTAAATTCTGCCACGTAATGTTTCTAGCACGAGCGTGTGGCGGAGTTAGGTCGACAATTTTTTTCTTTGGAAAATGAAATCTCGATGCCAATTTCGTTGTAATTCCAAGGTGTAATAGAGGCCCAATATGAAGAAAGAAAGTCTTATTTTTCAATTAGACAATCCTCAATCATCTTTGCGAGATATCCTGCTAGAACATTTTACCCACAATTATAACTTATTTCTATGAGAGTTTTTCACCGACACTTTGAACACTTTGTAACAGGAACACAGATTTTCCTTTCTTCTAATCTACAGTATATTCAAAAAAATTTTTGTGACAGCGATAATTGATGTGTTTTTTCACTGCTAGGAGAACGTTAACAGACTATATTCTTTTAATTTGATGCTTGGAGGTATCATTTTAATATTTAAATTCATTCGCGCACGTTACGTGTCTCAAAAATGTTTGTCAGTTGCCGGCTCGGAGAGTTGGCACAAGGCTAGATGTGCCTGCCGTCTAAAGATTTCAGGGTGCGAAAGGAGAAACTTTGTAATATGAGTCTTCCATCAAACACTTAAGCTACTTTTTATGACGATCCAGCGCAAATATTCACCTGCTCATTCGATCATGTAAAGTACGCGTGAAAATTTGCACAACAAAAATCGAAGATAACAACGACATTCTTTGAAACATTTTAAATTTGTTTCAGTCTAAGTTATTTGAACAAAATTACTGGCCAGAATAATTGTTCAGCCTCTGAATCTACTTAATTTCCAATCTGAAAACTTGAAATGTAGTCTGAGAAATTATAATTCGTGTTTCAGAAGATTCTGCTCAAAGAGTCCCTCACAACTAAAATACCACAGCTGTGACAAATATTTTTCAAGGTAGAAACAATACAAATCGTACTACAAGTTTCACACGCGGTTCAAGTTTAATCAATTCACCCCGATTTCAAGTCATTGAATTCTGAAGCCGCTTTCAAATTCATTGCTTGCTAGAGCCGTGAGAAACCGGGCAATTTCCTCACCACGATAGGCAGAGTTGCGAGTTTCCTCGGCCAGCCAGAGATGATCGATCGGCCGCTTGGTTAAGGCAGTGGAGGTTCTCACACAGATCATGCATCCAAAAGCCGTCCATCTCCAGCAGAATGATAGGAAGAATCGCTTTATTGTTTTATGTAGGCTTTTATCATCCTTATTTACGAGACTCGATACTGCGAATCGCTGCTGCAAGGCTCTCAAGATTTGTTGGTCGATATGCGGAAGTGTTCTTTGATATCGCCGCCATTTCGCGACTCGGAAACCCAAACCAGAAAGAGATTCTGCTCCGCAAAACGGGGCATTGTTGCCTGATACCGCCTTCTTGCTGGAGCATAAGATTTGGGAGAAAAACATGGCAAGGTTGATCCATAATGTGAATTATTCAAGGACCTCGTTGCCAGGTTAAGTAGCCCTTAAAGATTAAAAAGGGGTTTGTTGGCTTGAAATTATTCTTAGAAGTCGTTAATATTTTGAAAAATAGGGCTCAAAAATGCGGATTGAGTTTTTCTTTGTGGCTACCGCGACTAGAATGAGGCTGCGAGAGGGCTCTG
This sequence comes from Platorchestia sp. MABIK, assembly GCA_014220935.1. Lineage (NCBI taxonomy): Eukaryota > Metazoa > Arthropoda > Malacostraca > Amphipoda > Talitridae > Platorchestia > Platorchestia sp. MABIK. The sequence goes on from JACJUY010011264.1 coordinate 8,648, forward strand.
TTTTTCCTTTAGATTCCTCGTAGGATGGACGTAAAAAGTATTCGTTACTCTTCGTTCGTGCAAGCCAAGAAGCTTTCTATCCTTCTCTGTGTTAGAATCCAGGAGCAGGATGCTTTTTTAGAAGACACGGATGATTTTTGATTCCAGACAACGAGTGAATTTAAACCCATGTCTGGACTTAGGTAAAATGTACGTTAAACTTCGTTCGTTTCTCCCAGGCTCCCTAAAAAATTGTAATTTTGATTCTTAGCTGCCGATCAAACCAAAATATTTTTTGAGCCATACTAAATATTGCCATGACATATCAATGAACGAATTGCATGAGCTCTATCCCAAAAACTCCACAACGAGAAGCTACCCATTGCAGAAGTTACGGTGTTTTACTTCACTTTTCAGAAAACTTACACAAACGACAAATGTCATACATGTCAGGGAAATTTCTCTAGGTGAAGGACTTGTGTAAATCACACAGCGGTGCGACCCTTTTATCCGTAAATTGTAGCGTTCTTCGAGTGGCTTGAAACGTGACACAGTCGTGCTTTGTTTGTCGTACCCTTCAGTAAGTATGCTAATCTGTGCTAGTACTTTCAAATATTTATTCCCGACTAATCGTTGCCACATAATGAATTTTTAAGAACTGAAATAATTCCAATCTTTGTCACTGGTTACTTTCACAAGGTTGTCAATGTTTTTCTCCGTTGTTTCAGGTTGGATTATTAGGTCTGGCCTGCATAGTACCACACTGTGTTATTTCCTTACTAGGAATCCGAAGCGAACTTTAACTCATGAAATCCCAGTAACATCCATTATGCCTGTTTCTTCTACTTCTAAAGTTATTTCCGTACATCCGATTAGTGACTGTTTATTTATTCTTGATTGGTCAACAGATATTTATTTATTAAATTCATAATAATAATAGAATATACTACTTCTGTTTCTTTTACCTTGATGCCCCCTAAGTAAAGAACCTGGTATCCTGACAATACACCTTTGCACCAAAATTAACACAGGAAATAGTTCAGAGTAACATACCATCCGCAGACGGAATTGAACATTTCATCCGCAGACGGAATTGAACATTTCATCCGCAGACGGAATTGAGCATTTCATTCACAGACGGAATTGAACATTTCATTCACAGACGGAATTGAACATTTCATCCGCAGACGGAATTGAACATTTATCCGCAGACGGAATTGAACATTTCATTCGCAGACGGAATTGAACATTTCATTCGCAGACGGAATTGAACATTTCATTCGCAGACATAATTGAAAATTTATCCACAGACGGAATTGAACATTTCATTCGCAGACGGAATTGAACATTTCCTTCACAGACGGAATTGAACATTTCATCTGCAGACAGAATTGAAGAAGAAGGAAACCCCTAAATAACTGATCAACGCGTCCTTAAACTGGTTTAAACTGCAGCGTTACCGAGGGAACAGCTTCCGTGTGCGACTTGAGACCTGAAAGCTCCTGTAACGAGTTCCTGCATTTATTAATGAGCGGCTGTGAAATTGAGCCCAAAGGCCGTTGAAGTCAATTAACATCCCATTTGAAAGTCCTGAGTTCCGTGGACTCGGAGGACACCAGTCACCCTAATTGACCAGGGCCGGATTTTTGAGCAATTTACATCTTCGTAATAGCACTGCCGGCGGCGGATGTTCTTCTGTTGACTTGGTAACGCTACGTGCTGTTTTCCTTGACCAAAATTCATACATAATCAAAATTGAGCTCAGAGAACACTGAAATTCTGAAGAATCGTCAGCGCTCAAACGTTTCACGAAAGAAGCTCAAACTCAATGAGCACTGCGAGCAAAAAAAAGACACTTAGCTTTGCCAAATCGACAGAATATCATTCGCTGTATCGCCTCGACGACGTAACTTGTTTAAAAATCCTTCCTATGGGCAGGACTGTGTCTTGCGGGTTGCAGGATTCTCGAGATTCGGAGCGGTGGTGTACTTGCGTGCGGCCAGCGCTGTGAGATTCCGTCGCCACTTCGCCTTTTGCATCGAGATGTTGAAGCTGCTCAGCATCCGTCGGAACTCTACAGAATGTCAACCCTCTGTCTATTACCCCCAAATATCACAGTGATTATACATGCTGAGATAATCACAGTGATTATATCACAGTGATTATTCATGCAGATCACGAATGAAGATCCGAATGTAGAATTAAAATGTGCAGGCACCATTGATGCTGTAGCCGCGAGCGACAAGTGAAGGCATTTCTTATGTAATAATATTGAACGCTGAGATAAAAGAGATCATTCTTATTCGAACGAGGACGTACACAGATATGGAAGGGAAATGGATGAAACATTTGGACAATACAACCGTTAATAGAAGCAAGAATTTTTCTCAAGCGTGTTAACGTTCTAGGTAAAACTTTAGCCGTCGGCCGATCGAAAAAAATGCATTTCTTTTGCCCTCTAGAATATATTTCCTGCTGAAAAGCAATAGAAAATAGTTTTCAGATAGTTTACGCTTCCCTAATCCCAACAAAGATGTTCCAAAGGGAGTAAAGATGAGAGCAAAATTTAGTACGGAGTTTAGGGAACACAATACAGATACAGCTCATACGGAACACATCACAGGATTTAAGGTCAGTACGGACAACCTCTCACCCATCACGCTGTCTGTCTTCGAAGATGAGATTTATTCTATTGCCTCATTTGTGACTGAAAGATTATTCTTGAGAGCAAATATATAGGGGATTCTCTCCATTTCAGCAGAGAGATTTGAAGGCTAGACTCAAACGTGTCCTCTGTACCAGTCTTAAGAAACAATCTACTGATGTATCACGTGTGATAAATAATTTCTTTTAAATGTTGAAAATGGTTGAAGTTCTTGACGCTTTTGATGGAGAGCGTAGTGTTCGACAACAAACGTTAACTTGTTATTATGTGTACGTCTGATTTCATCTCAGCGTTATTGACGGGCAAAGTGTAAGTACCAATAAACTCTTTTGAAGAATTTTCCAAGTCATAATATTACTTAGGCTTTACAACTTTGTTTACCATTGAAACGAGACTCGGTGCAATTATGATGCTTATTTTCTCATCAAAGGCGAAGTAATCGACGCCCGAGCTGCGCCTTAGATGTTTTAATTCTTATTTTCTTTCTTACTGGATAGTAAGAAGGATATTTCTTACTGACATTTGAATTTTGTTTTAAAATATTCTTCAGCAAAATACATGATCACTACCTGAAGGCTTCGGTCTAGCTGAACGGCCACACAAATAATGTCCGAATTCATTTAATGGAGTTCAGAGTGTATTCCTCAGTTTATAAACTTTCCACAACATCCTGCGAACGACTAACTTGCACTTCTTTGCGTTAGATTTCAATGCAACAAGCGATTAAATGTCCCTTGGAAAAATTTCGCATTGCTGTACTTACAACTTTTAATACGCCTCGTGCAAATACGTCTGCTGTATTCAAAGAGACATAATTATGCTGTGTTGAACATGTCGCTGCCTCGTCAAGCCTTCATTACGACGTGCTGCATGGCGAGGCCTCTCGTTGTTCACTGCAGGCTCAGGCAAAAAGTAAACAAGGCTGCGTTGTAACAACTCAAGCAAATGTGCCAATTACAGACTCGGAATTGGCAAACCGAGCTGAGAAATGAAGTGTCGGTCTAGACACTAGACCATCGCTTGACGTGGTCTGGCTGAAGCGAGTTGAAAGAGCGTCAGCCCCTGATTGGGATTTGTATCACGCTCTCATTGATCGCAGTTGTGTACAGCGGCGAAATGTGTGAGCGTTTGTGCTGTCTCATGGAATTTGAGCGCACACCATTACAAAATGACAGCTTCCTGGAATTATAAAATGGAGTTGCTATTTCATGGAATTTTGCAGGAACGTACTAGAGCAGAGCACCCAAAGAGAAAAATCCAACTCCTTTGTTGAATTTTAAATGAACAGGGTAAAAGTTAGAACTAGAATATTAAATCCCGACTTGAATAATATTTTAAAAATAACCCGATTTGATACACACTTGCCTCGTCAAAGCACTGGGATACTCTCACGCACGCTAGTGAAATCCACCTAAAGTTGGCACACATCCGAGATAATTGACCACTCTCGACTTGCAGTTCCCAAAGACGGCGGCACAGAAAATGAAAGACAATTGAGAAGTAATTTGAACGCCACAATTGCGAACAACGAGTTCAAGGCTGCGAGAAATTCTATGTACGCTCTTGATGATAAGCAAACATAACGAATTCACGATAGCACTCAGCGAACCGAGTCTGCTACTGCAGCTTATTGGCAGTTCGGTTTTTATTCAGAGTTCCACGAGCTTCAAACGGTCGGCCATCACTCAATAATTCAACGATTTTTTTGCATTCGTTGCAGTAATTATTTCATTTTTGAATACCCAGTCGTTAGGAGACAAACTTTACCGTCGCACAATAATTCAATAATCGTTTTTTTGCAAACGTTGTATTAATTATTTTCTCGTTCGAAAATTCAGTCGTTATGGAATAAACTTTTTCAAATCAATGTGTGCCATCTTGTGGTGAAATTCATTGGCAGGCCTGCAGTTGTCAGAAATGTTAAGAATTTATTAACGATTCGCTTGTGTTTATGTCGTTCACATGTGAAATTTTTTGTTTCATTTCACAAAAAGTTTCAAAACTTTTAGTTGACACTAATGTACATCGTATCACTTACGTTATATCCAACTCCCCACCCATCAAGAAAATCATGTTAGTAAAAATACAAAAATAAAAACTTGAATTATATTCCTCACGCAAAAGACGAAAGCTGATGTTCAGGCACTGACTGCACAAGTGTCCCGTTCCTTTACACAATTAAGCGTTACAGTCAGAAGTGATGCGAAAAAATTTCGCGTGCGTTCCTGCATTTCCTTCACGTGCTGCACGTGCAAAGCGCCAGTTGCGCGTGCGTACTCGCGCGTTCGAGTTACGAATGCGTACGAGTTACGAATGCGTACGAGTTACGAGTGCGTACTCGTGGGTGCGAGTTATGCCTGCCTACTCGTGTCTGCCATTTGAACATCTTCTAACTGCGCAAGGAAAGCTGCGAGATAAGTTCAGAAGTTCCTCTACAAGCTGTGCTGTACTCCAGGAATATAATCACAGGCCGTACCAATACAACGCAGCAGAACACGTCCATGAGCCTCAAATTGACGGTCACCCTGAAGGATAGCAATTATTTAGTTGAAGAAGGCTTCCCATCAGCAGAAACTTGGCCAGGAGATGCGAAAACAACACTTAATGAACTCGCTTTTGAAGGCTTTCAGTTCCCTTTTTTCTTTCGTCCGGCGACATGAAAGTAGTGTTGTTGCTTTGTTCGACTTCAACGCGTCAACAGTTTGGAGATGTTGACTGTGATCCGAGTTTAATGAGGGAACTTTTTATTGTGACGGTGTTGTCAGTCTTTTGATTGACACAGTGAGCATAAAATGTTTAATTAATTTGGATTTTGATCTCTTCTTTTAGATCTTAGACTAGTGTTCTATTTTGATTGAAACGTGGAGCTTGAAATGTTTAAAATGGATTTTAATGTTTCTATCAGAGTCTTAGAGTGGTGTTCTATATTTAGCTTAGAAACCTGATGGTAAAATGTGAAATGAAATATCCGCTAATGTTAGGATATTTCATGACTTTACTTGTCTCAGTTTTCACATTAGCGCTTCATTGAGAATTAAGAGTTTTCATTTTTGTTAATTAAAATTAGATAAATCAAAGAAGACGTTTAAGCATTGACGTGTTGAGAAAAAATCTATTAATTTTTTCTAAGTGCACGAGAGCAAACAGGTGGCTTTTAATCCCTCAGTTTGTATCAATTTTTTTGAAATTAGGTTATTTAATTCACCAAAATAAAAAGCAAAAATATTGTAAAAATAATTAATAGCTGTTTTTAAGTTGATAGACAATCCTGATTTCATCACCTAAAATTAGAATAACACATATTTACCATGACATCGATAAAATCGTTACTAACAATAACTACTGGCTTCAGAATCTGTAAACAATTGTAAATTTTCAAATCCCCGGTCTATTCGAATTTGTTTCCTTTTACATTTAGCTCATCCAAACTACTATGCTTCTGATGTCCTTACGATTTTTATCTCTATGACATAACGAAATAAATTAAACAAGAATTGGAAATAAGTTCGTGTGGAAATCCGATTCTTTAGGTGAAGTTATAATCCATGCATTAAGATTTTAAGTTCAAAATTTTTTAACTGATTTCTTTGGTTTACTTATGAGGGACCGAGCGCCACTCGCACAAAAACCTAATGCTAGTGCTATTTTCTGCCTTGAAATGGTGAAATGATGATACTGAAATAATAATACAATGGTGAATAAATGCTAATCTCTGTCTCCAAATAGTGAAATGGAAATGTTAAACTAATAATATAATAGAGAATAACTGCTAATTAATGGCTTGAAATAGTTGAAAATGAAAACATTGAAAAAATGATATATAGAGAATACATGCTAATTTATGGCTTGAAATGGTTAGATGAAAATAATCATATATTAATGTATAAGTGAATAAATGCAAATTTCTGCCATAAAAAATGTTGAAATGAAAATATTTTGGATATCATCTTGAATTTCTATGAATCCAGTTACATTCCAAGTCGAATATCTGATCTTCACGCTGAAATGTCAGATGTGAATTTTACGGCTCAGCAGTAGCAGCATCATTCCCGTTCTCAGCTCCTTGAGAACACAACCTTCAGGAGAAATGACTTGAATGCTCCCCCACACCGTCGAGTTCCGTGCTCAACATGCTCTTTCAACTCCTTAAAACAAAATCCATTTATATTAAAAGAAACGTTATCACCGAAACATAAGGTAGAGCTCTATTCTGTAGAAATTTATTTCTATTCTAAAATCTCAAAACTGTAAGAAGCCAGTTTAAATTCGAAGTTTCAACTTGGTAAGAATTCAGACTTAATTTAAAGTCTCTAATCTGTATTGCATTCCAAGTTTCAAAAAAGAGGCCGACGCACTCTCCCACAATGTCGAGCTTAACTCAGCAAGAACTCATTTTTAATCTGAAGTCTCGACTCTATATTTATCCAGCTTTATTGCAAAATTTCAACAGGGTAAAAAACTCAATTTTAAAATAGAAATGTACACACTCACTCATTGTGTCAAGCTTGATTCTGCAATAACTCAGTTTTAATCTGAAGTTTCAACACTAACAATCCAGTTTTAATATAACGTTTCCACACTGTCAAACAACTCAATTTTTAAAATAAAAACTCTCGCATTCAACTTCAATATAGTGCTAAATTCTATGAAAACCCAGTTTTAATATAAAGTTTCAGCATTATAAAGAAATTTAAAGTTTAAAACAGAAACGTAAGCACTCACGCACCATGCATTGCGGAATTAGGCAGGAATCCAGTTTTAATATAAACTTTCAAATCTGCATTTCAACTCAAATTTTAGTACAGAAACGCATTCACTCACCCACAATGTCAAGCATCAGTAAGAATCCAGTTTTAATGTAAAGTCTCAACAATTTAAAACAAGTCAATGTTCAGAGCAGAAACGGCCGCGCTCACCGACAATGTCGAGCTTGATCCGGAAGTTGCGGGACCGCGAGCGCCTGAAGTCGACCCGGCAGCGGTAGAGGCCCTGGTCGGCCCTGCTGACGGCGTGCAGGACGAGCGCAGGGGGCGCGCGACCGATGTTGAAGTGCGCCCTCGAGATGAGCAGGCTGCTGTCCTGCCAGTGCTGCGCGTGCAGCAGCGGTGTAGAGCGACCGTCCACGCTGCAACGTTAAAATAACACGTTTTTTAGTTTAACGCAGTGAATGTGATGGGTTGAGCTGAAGTTCAGTCTCCAACTCAAATTTGTGTAAATTCAAAAGTTGGTTGAAATTTTGTCAATACCAAACATTTACTAGGTCTATAAAATACATTAATATCTAAAGATTGTTAAAATTTTTTCCAACGACCCATCGATGGGTCATTTTACAGCAGGAAAAACATAAGCACGACCCATCGATGGGTCGTATTGCGGTTAACGTTTCAAATTAGTATAACCAAAAGGGAGTGGCCACTTGGTATTGAAGTTTCATTTTTTTAAATTAGTTTCGAAAACATGGCATTGGAAGACGATTAATTTTACGATGCTGCAGTGCAAGAATTAACAAGTTCACTTCGTTTACGTGATTTCCACGGTTGATTTAGCTGGATTGTACGAAACAGAATCGAAAATTCACTTTACTGCTCGAACAAGTTTCTATCCTATCTGAGAAATGCGTAACATACAGGGTGTCCACAAAAAATGTACCCACTGATCGATATATGTATATCTGATACCGGAAAAAATCAGAATTATACTGATGAATGGTTCCAGTATCATATTTAGATCCATCGGTCAGTGGACACATTTTTTGTGGACAGGGTACCCTGTACCGAGTGTCTCACAAAAGTGTCCCCAACTTTTTAATTGAGTATTCCTCTGCTTTAAACAAACATTTTTGAATTGCCTTTTTTCACGATGTAGTAAATTTTGCTTCGTATTCGAATAATTTAAGTTTTTAGAAAATCGGTTGAATAACCACTTTACAATGATCGATCTTTTGAAAGGGATAGAAAAACTTATGGTTCGAAGGAAGAGTTTTTAAAACAATTTTTTTATTCTTCCTTATTTTATATTTTCCGAAAAACTGAACAAACAAAAATTTAAAACAGTAACAAATCACTTCCTTGAATAACGTTTAAATAAATAAAGAAATTAAGTATCCTTCGACATACCCCCCATTTCTCTCAAGACAAGTTGTACTACTAGCCACCATTGAACGAAGAGTTTTGCGAATTATTTCACCGTTTTCTTTCGGTTCTTGAAACACTTATTGAAAACACTTGAAATTTAAAACCTCTTAGAGGGCTTAAATACTTGGTGGTATGTAGGAGACATTATTATGCAATTTTTTTTAACAGTAGGTATTGAGAAATGAAGACGAACACCAGTGTTGTTTTTAAAACTTTTCCTTTGAACAATTAGTTTTTCTAACCCTTTCTGTAAATCGATCATTGTGAACTGGTTATTCAATGGATTTTAAAAACTTTTAATTATTTGAAAAGAAGACAAAATATGCTACATTGTGAAAAAAAGACAATTGAAATATGTTAATTTAAAGCAGAGGGATGATCAATTAAATAGTCGGGGACATTTTTGTGGGACACCTGGTATAATAGCACGATTCACCTCGGACGATAAAATTCTTTCATAAAAAGTCGCAAAATGATTGAAATGTTGTTCGTGTACATCGGCACGTAAATGAGCAATTAATCTAGTGGTACACATTTGTCCCAATAAGTAGGTAACATGTTTAATATTTTTCAATAAATTTCAGAGCATAAGAAAGAAACGTACGTTAGTACAGAAATGTAAACCGAGTGTAATAGAACATCGTAGGTCTCCAATAACTGTAGCTGCATGAACAGGAAAAGATGTACTAAATGGGCAACAAATTCCTGAAATCTGAATATTAACCAAATTTTGTAACTAATTAAATGATTTTGATGCGCATGCTGTCAATGGAAGGAGAAATGTATCAGTGATAAAGTGATTACCATATAAAATCAGGATTCAGGTTTTGAGACCCTTTCTGAAAGGCTTGCTAAGAATCTGGCCTCTTGTGCAGGCAGGTCGATGTGGAATAGACACTTGATGCATCGCTCTGAATTTCCCCCTCTCAGTCGCCAATACTTCTCAAGGAAGAGCAAAAGAGGAAGACAGGACTTCAATCTCGTTGCTTATTAAAGAACTTTGGTGCTCATCGATGCACTAAGAATAACAAAAGAACAACTCATGGAAGACAGGGTTGAGGAAGGAGAAAACTTGACTTGGAAGTCATTGTTCAGAACAAAACTTGGAAGCAAAAAATGAGGCAAATGGTCGAAGAAATGGAAAACAAAGACGAAACAACGGTCAATGAAATTAAACTTCGACTTAAGAAAATTTATAATCTCAATACTTACAAAGTAATTGAAAAAAATGGAGAATTTTGTTTGCAACTCGGTCTGTTATAAAACATTTAATTTTGGTGAAGTTTGACTGATTTGTAGGGTATTTTAACTGATTTGTGTTTTTTTTGTGTTTTTGCATCTTTTGTAGGGTATTGTAGTACGTTAGTAAGATGCGTTGATGTCTTAGTACACATAGAAATTGCGTATTCCAACAGCACGAGCGGGCTGCTTCAATATTTTGTGTGCCTAATAGGCCAACGGTCGTGTGTCTGAGTTGTGTGCTACATTTTTGTGTTTGAGTTGTGTGCTGAAGTGTGTTTTGCTTAGCAAGGATTTTGTGTGTAAGCATTTGGGTAGGCCTGAACAAGAGAGTCTGTGTTCTTGACCACATACAGCGAAAAATTTATGGCCAAGCCAAACGGTCGTGTGTGGAGTCGTGCGAGACAGGATGTCGACTCAGCAGGACGCTTAACACTCAGGCCTTAGAAAAACAAAGGGAAAAGATTTAGAGTAGAAATTAACGGAAAAAGATCTAAAGTGGTACTGAAAGAGGGCGGAGTCGACCATGTTCTCGTCAGAGGGGCTCATAGCCAATATAATGAGCAGGATACCCTAGGAGGGAAATTTCGAAGGGTAGAACCGCCAATGAAACAGGCATTTCGACTGAGAAGGATGGTTTTGGACGAGTACTTCTGGAATCTCTGAAGAGCCTGATTGGTCAAACATGAGTATAGAGGACAGCCCTCAAGCACACTTAGATGTAGCTTATGGAATAGGTTGAGTCTTGCGCCGAGGACCGCCGGAGAAAGAGGGCGGTTCTTTGCAGATCTCCATAGAAAATCATCGCATTTGGTTCCATTTCTACATAAGGGGAACCTACACGAAACTGTGAGTACAGTCTTCGAAACACATTTGCTGATCTGTGAATAGCTCAGGGGATTTGAACTGAAGCTGTGCTTGAGAATGCACCGTGTGATTTGAAGCTATGACCGTGTCCTGTTCTGTTGAAAACGTAATCATGAAATAGGTTGCATTCATGTCATGTTCTTATGTTCAGTTGACGTGAAAGGGGATTGGCCAATCCAAATCGTTAGGGTGGTATAGTCATAAGGCTATTAAGCTCGCATTTTTGCAATTCCGTACGTTGTGTTAGTTTCTTGTGAAGGGTAGTGTGTTCGAGGTATTATGTTTGGCGTGATTATAAAATTTTCTACGATGACTAATCGAGTTTTACACCTGTCCGCATACGAGGCCCCTCAGCAATACAGATGCGCATAGAACAGAACTTGCGTGTGGTATTCCTTCACATCGGTGTGTACCGTCCTTGTTTCAGTGTATGTAACGTACATTTTTTTAATTCAATTATTCGAGTATTTTTGGTTTGCCTGTATTTTTGTGTATATCATGATTTCATGGAGGTATGCCAATTCCTCATTTCCGAGAATCCGGTTTCCTCGTTGATGTAAATTAATGAGGGAGCAGGACCCATGTCTCGTGACAGCCTAGCAGAAATTTTAGAAGATGTGGCAGCGAAATTTTTCAAGTAAGGGAAAGTAGTAAAAATTAATATACTCATCATGAATTTAGACGCTCGATTGATTTTCGATGGGTTTCAAACACGGTTGTTTGAAAGTTAATGGTGGCTCATGTGAAACTGAAATTTAACTGACTGTGAAGGTGCAATAAAAGATTTAGAAGATAGTTGAAAAATTTCCTGTAGGAAATTAGTTTAATTAAAAGGGAGTGGACACTTGGAATTAAAGTGTCATGTATTTCAAAATAGTGTTGGAAACATTGCATTGGAGCACGATTAATTTTATGGTGCTGCAGTACGATTTAGTAGATTAAGTACAAAACTATGCTACAGTTAATAAGGAAGACAAACAATATTGAAGGGCAATGAACACGATAAAACAGGACAATGAACACGATAAACATGGCAATGGAACACGATAAACATGGCAATGGAACACGATAAACATGGCAATGAACACGATAAACATGGCAATGAACACGATAAAACAGGACAATGAACACGATAAATATGGCAATGGAACACGATAAACATGGCACTGGAGCACGATAAACATGGCAATGGAACACGATAAACATAGCAATGGAACACGATGAACAGAGCAATGAACACGATAAACATGGCAATGAACACGATTAATTGAGGATTCAGCTGAATTGATCTTCAGGACATGCTGAGTTCAAAGGTGTGATGAAAATTAATTGTATGCTGAATTCAAAATGCGCTGTATACTGTGAGCATATTAAGGAGACGATGTACTTGTATTTCCCAGAGAAACATATGTGCAACGCTGATGATTTTAGGGCCGTTGATTACCCTAGAAAGTATTGCTTGTCAAAGAGTGGGTGAAACTTAACCTCACTCGCCGCTCTTTCCTGTGGCGAATGTTCCATTGAAATACGTTCAGTTCACTTCCCTTATATTGAAAAAATAAGTCTCAAATTTTTCCTTTCGTACAACTTCGCACTTTTTAAGCGACTATTGAATAATTTCAAAAATGCTACTCAATTTAAAATATGAATGGTGGAAAATTGTTTAATTCAGCTATAACCTCTCTTCTGTGTAGCTTATGTTTCATTCAATTCCTTCCAGTTCGCTTGCCTTACAGTGGAAAAATAAGCCTCACATTTTAACTCACTTTCAGCTCAAAAATCCTGACTCATTAACCTCTTTGACAACTAAATCAACTCACCAAGTCTAAATTTAAGAGATGAAAACGCCTCTAACCTTGCCACAAACAAAGCACCTCAGAGTGTGGGAATCAACAGAATAACACAAAACTACACTCCCCTATACAATCCTCGGGGACCACACAACACAGACTGGTAGTGTGTGTGACAAACCCAGACAAACAAGGCAGCGGTGTGGCGCCTCTCCTTCGAAAAGCACAACAGAGCGAGCGTTCTTTTGGGATTGCGAGGCGTCTGTCTCCCCTCCTTCAGATCTTCGTGTTTTTGTTCAGGGAAATGTGAGGGTAATGAAAACGAGTGAGAAACAATCTCTGCGCGCTGAGCTGACTTGTAATGAGGGGAGGTTTTTGATAAAATATGCGCTCGTTTTACGATAGAAATGAAACTTCGCCTCGGCATAAAGTTTTAATGACACCAAATTTACGTTCTGTGAGGAGAGTGAATTGTAAAACGACAATGGAAAGACGTGTGAAAAAAAAAGTTCTGAAAATGTGTATTAAAAAGGGAAAGATGTCATACATAGATTAATTTCTGTCTCACGAAATAAGGGAGCATTTTTTTCCCTAATAAAATATCAAGAAACAACTCACTGTTGACGAAAAATGGGTCAAGCTCGTACAAACATTTTTTAAGCTAGCATCAATAAGGCTACGATGATCTCGTGAAAGCTGGGCATTTTGAACTTGAAAAAAATTAAACAATCATATCACGAAAGCCCAACTTGCGAAAGCCAGAAATTTTTTTATACTTTTTGATCATTCTGTTTGAATGTTGATGACCATGAGCTTATGGAAAAACATTGACTCGACTTTAAAAGGCAGCTTAGCCGGAGTTATGAATGAAATGCAAATTGAGTCGTGCTTTTCATCTGGAGCTAGTTGGAGTGCGGAGAACTCAAATTAATTTCTGGAATTTATTTATTTTAAAATTGCTCTCGTTCATTTTAACACTACTAATGTATTTAATTCTTGTCCCAGTATAATTGGATTGTTGTTAAATTGAGTTGATAAAGTGTTCATTAGTTTCCATCAACTCGTCAGACGAGGCTAATTTCTATAATTACGAGTTGCGCTAAGTAACTCGAGTTGAAAATGAAGCCAATCAATGAGAGCATAATGATTGGATACCTTAGAAGTCGCTGAACTTATTCGGGCCCACAAGTAGCTATACTTAAATGTGCCCATTGTACTAAACTTAAGAAACAATCTACTGCTGTATCGCTTTAATGATTACTCTTGTTTACTGATAACACTTGCAAGCGGATTTTCAATTGACCAGAAACCTGGGCATTTTGCTCTAGGAATTGATCAAATGAAGATGAGAGTCCTCTGAGTGTTCTCGCGTCTGAAAATCCGTCATAACATGAATAAAAGTGAGGGAAAATGATTTACAAAATGTTTTTCAGGGATGAGTCGAGCAGATGGCACGGTGGCAACAAAACAGTGCACGCAACGAAATTATTTGGTGTCTGTAAGCTGCATTTTACTCACTTCGATCTTGCCCATCAAACTACCTCAATATTCCTCATTGAAATGCAACATCTAAAATTTTAAATCTTATTTATTGCAGCTACTCATGCACGATTCATGTCTCCATTCTATAAGCATCTTTAATTAAAAAAAGATGAGTTTTTATCGTCGCTGCGGCAACATCCAGTTTTAGCTTCGCTCTGACGGGGGGAAGAAAATTGCTGTTTTTATCGTGTTCGTCATTACGCCTCCGTAACTGCAAGGAGAATCCATTTGAAAGTTTTT
>JACJUY010011265.1:2659-16854 GCA_014220935.1 Platorchestia sp. MABIK
ATGTGAGGTTTGTGCATACAATGTGATACTGCGTGACTAGGTTGTGTAGAGTGACTTCGAATGTGAGGTTTGTGCGTACAATGTGATACGAGTGACTAGGTTGTGTAGACTTCGAATGTGAGGTTTGTGCGTACAATGTGATACTGTGTGACTAGGTTGTGTAGAGTGACTTCAAATGTGAGGTTTGTGCGTGCAATGTGATACTGTGTGACTAGATTGTGTAGAGTGACTTCAAATGTGAGGTTTCTCGGAAAATGAGATTCCCTACTAAAACTAGTTCGTGAAGAATGAATCCATGTGCAAGGTTTCTTAACAAAATGTGATCCTCTCGGACTATGTCGGAAAAAAAGACTCCATGGGTTAAGTTTTTTTTTGCTATCCGTGAGTTTTGACACTAAATTGTATAAATGGATTCATAGTAAAAGAAATCTCGGGCCTATAAAATTAACGGTTTCCCAAACTTCATTTCCACCGTTGTACAACAGATTGCTTCTACGATGTGCCCACTACTTGGAGAAAATTTTTAAAACAAATAAAATTCGACGAAGTTTCTAAAATTTAGAAAACTGACAAATCAAATTCAACGAAGTTTCTAAAATTTATAAAACTGACAAAATTTGACGAAGCTTCTAAAATTTAAAAAACTGAAAAATCAAATTCAACGAAACTTCTAAAATTAAAAAAACTGACAAATCAAATTCAACGAAGCTTCTAAAATTTTTAAAACTGAAAAATGAAATTCGACGAAGTTTCTAAAATTTATAAAACTGACAAAATTTGACAAAGTTTCTAAAAATTTACAAAATTGACGAAGAAAATTCAACGGTGTCTAGCGCACAAAACCGAGCGAGACCAAGTCAGGTGGTGCCATTACATGTACTTATCAGATGCAGGTATTTGTGCGACTAGGGCATACACTTGTTTATTTTCCATGCTTCTTTCCACGTGATACGGAGTGAAAGCTTGAAAAGAAACATTTTAAATAGATACAGCAATACAACAGGTGCACCACTGAGATAAAACTCGTGTAGAAGAGCTACAACACAACACCCTTCGAAAGGAAACTCACTTTGTAAAGAGACAACTGATGTACATCAAAAAAAAAACCCTTACGGTGAGCGACTGAGGTTCTCAAAAGAAGAAACTTAGTATTTTTCACGAACCGAAAGTTATTCAGCGAACACAAATAACAAAATAAAGCCTAAAACAAATTAGAACAAAAAAGCAAGACCCTAGCACACACAAAACAGCGCATTTAACAAGAACAACCGACCACACAAACACATTCCTAACATCATTCAACAAGCAAACCACGTTAGCAGCAACGACGAACGCGGCTAAAAACCATAAAATGGCTCTAAAAAATCGTTCAGTACCCGGAAATCAATCAGGGAAAAAGCGTGATCAGGTCCGAGCCGCAAATGCTAATGCGAGCAGCACACGTGGGATCGTAAGGAACGCGTGATGCAGGCACGAAAAATTCAGTAAGAACTGGAGGCCGGCAGCCGAATGCGTGCACTCAGCCGCTAAAGCAATAAATGGCGCACCTGAAGCCATAAATGGCGCACTTGAAGCCATAAATGACGCACCTAAAGCCATAAATGGCGCATCTAAAGCCATAAATGGCGCACTTGTAGCCATAAATGACGCACCTAAAGCCATAAATGGCGCATCTAAAGCCATAAATGGCTCATCTATAGCCATAAATGGCGCATCTATAACCATAAATGGCGCATCTAAAGCCATAAATGGCGCATCTAAAGCCATAAATGGCGCATCTAAAGCCATAAATGGCGCATCTAAAGCCATAAATGGTGCACCTAAAGCTATACATGGCGCTTCTAAACGCATAAATGGTGCACCTAAAGCCATAAATGGCGCACTCAAGACCAAAGCTGGAAATGGCGCACTCAAGACCAAAGCTGGAAATGGCGCATCCAACAGAACATAAGGGCGCACTCAAGACCAAAACCAGTGCGGGCGCACTCAAAACCCCTTAAATGGCGCACTCAAAACCCCCTAAATGGCGCACTCAAAACCCCCTAAATGGCGCACTCAAAACCCCCTAGATGGCGCACTCAAGACCAAAGCCATAAATGGCGGAGGCGGTAATGGAATTTCGCAGACCAGGCCTGGATGAGCGGCGGGCGGCCGTTACAGGCCGAGTTATAGACCCGCACAGCTGTTGCTCTGCCGCTCCCGCTACTGCCTTGTTCCTGCTAACTCTACTCTCGCTCACTTGACTTCATGTTCCTGCCTAGTTCCAACTCAACCCTTGATTTCTCAAGTTAATGTTGCTGCCTAGTTTTTAATTCAACCCTTGATTTCCCAAGTTAATGTTCCTGCCTAGTTTCTAACTCAACTCTGGCTCTGTTGACTTGATGTTCAAGCTGCCTATTTTCTAATTCTACCCTCTTTCTCATCCATTAATTTTGCTGCCTATTTTCTAATTCTACCCTTTTATAAATCAATGTTTGCGCGCTCTCTTTTAAGAAATAATTGTTCTGCCTATTTTCTGAGTCTACTCACTCATAAATTAATATTTGCGCTCTTTCATTTCAGAATTAATTTTGCTGCTCATTTTCCAACTCAGCCCTTTTTACCTTTAAGAATTAATTTTGCTGAACTTCTACAAGTTTTCAACACAAACAGAGTAAGACTTGGGAACCTATTTCAAAACTTAAGGTAAGCATTGTGAACGTATTCTTGAAATCAAGAAAGAACTATAAACGTTCTTTAAAATTAGGTATGAATTTTGAGCGTTTTTTTGAAACAATTGTTGAGTGGTGCGCTACAGGGAGTTATGAATTATGAACGGTTCCAAAAATAAATGATAAAAACAAAGCGTTGAGAATTTAAGCACACATTTTGACCATTTTTGAAAATAAGCTTTGAATTTTGAACTGAAATAAGTCAAAGAACGAACCCCCACATTTAAAATGCGTTAAAATACGGAATTCTTAAAAGATCATGAAATGAGTGAAGCAATATTTGACACAGTACATGGAACGATCAATGTTCTAACGCGATTGGTTGGACTAAATTTAAATTGCATCACATTCCGATACGTTAAGGAAATTTGGACAAATCGGACTTAAAATTAGTTCACCTTTACTTCATCGCGTTAAGGGAAATTTTGATGAATAGTTTCCCTCAAGTGTTTTAAATAACTCGAATGTGTGAAAGGAAATATACAGAACTAAATTCCAAATCTAAAACGTACCACTGAATCATCGATCTCACAAGAATTTTCTTGCTGGTCATTTACAGAAGAAAAATTGGTTTACAACTTAAAATGAAAAAGATTTATTTGATATTAAAATGAACTACTTAAGATGAAAAGAATTTACTTTAAATGGAAGTGAACAACTTAAAATGGAAAGAGGACGATCAAAAGGGAAAGGAACTGCTAATAGTGAAAAAGAACTACTCAAAATAGAAGGGGACTACTCAAAATGAAAAGAAATGGCTCAAAGTAAAACGGGACTACTCAAAATAGAAGGGGACTACTCAAAATAGAAGGGGACTACTCAAAATAGAAGGGGACTACTCAAAATAGAAGGGGACTACTCAAAACAGAAGGGACTACTCAAATTATAAGGAAACTTCTCAAAATAAAACTATTAAAAATGGTAAAAAATCCTAAAATAAAAGGTAATTACTTCAAATGAAAGAACTGTTTAAAATGAGAGGGGATTTGTTAAAAATAAAAGAAGAACTGCTGACGAACTGTTTTCTTTCACGACGAACTCTCATTCTGGTTCCTTCAAAAGCAAAATTACACACACATCCGTCATAAGCAAAGACACCAATGCTAAGAAAACCAGAAAGACGCGTCAAAATTAAAAATTCTCAATACGAAGCCCGGGCACTCGAGTCTACACAACACCTGTTGGCACATCGATCAGGTGGTTCAGGAAATAAGCAAGATCGATCGCCAATACTACAATATCCATAATTTCTAACTATGCGCATCGATCAGTTAGTGAAGGGTGAAAGCAAGATCGATCGGTAATACATCAATTTACATAATTTCAAACTATGCGCATCGATCAGTTAGTGCAAGATGAAAGCAAGATCGATCGTCAATACCACTGTATAAATTCAAACTACGCGCATTGACCAGTTAGTTCAGCATATAAGCAAGATAAATGATTATAAATTAGTTTTAGCCCCCTTACCAAAACAAAGATGTTCAAAGAAAGGAAGGATAAAGGCACCATTTCGTATGGAGTTAAGAGAACGGGGAATCTAGGCACAAGGTGTGTTCCCGGGAAGCATCCCGTGCGCATAGACCCAGTAAGTCAAGAAGAGAGGTTAGGAAACGAGATAAAAGTTGAAGAAGAAAGTCATAGGTGCTGCAAAACAGGACAGCAGTGAACCAAAATAACATGGTCTTTACCAGAGCAAAAAAAAACATTTTATTTAAAAAAAGAAAGTCTATCTAACACTCCGCTCAGGACATCACATTTCCTCCCTGTGAGCGCTAATTCCATAGATACAAAAGTTGTCTCCATCTGAGGGGGATAAAAGCAAGACCCTTCGCTACTACTAAATATAAATTCAAACTACGCGCTTTGACCAGTTAGTTCAGGATAAAAGCCAGATCGACCGCTACTACTACCACATACATTAGACAGACTAATTCGTAACAAACAAGTTGAAAACCCCTAGAACTGCGCTGAACGGCACCCAGCACCAACAACACGCCTACGCTTTAGATCTACACCAGACTTTGGCTGCAACCTGAGCATTGGCCACTAGCCTTGCTGCTTCATATCATACCGTATTGTACCGTGTCCTATCATAACATGCAGTACTGCACAATAAAGTTTTGCACCGCAGCATACCGTATCTTACAGTACTGTACCGTACCGAATCATACCATAATGTACCGTACCGTATCACGCCATAACGTACCTTACCGTATCACGCCATAACGTACCTTACCGTATCACGCCATAACGTGCCGTACCGTATCATGCCATAACGTGCCGTACCGTATCATGCCATAACGTACCCTACCGTATCATGCCATAACGTACCGTACCGTATCATGCCATAACGTACCTTACCGTATCATGCCATAACGTACCTTATCGTATCATGCCATAACGTACCTTACCGTATCATGCCATAACGTACCTTACCGTATCATGCCATAACGTACCGTATCGTATCATGCCATAACGTACCGTACCGTATCATGCCATAACGTACCGTATCATGCCATAACGTACCTTATCGTATCATGTCATAACGTACCGTACCGTACCGTATCATGCCATAACGTACCTTTCCGTATCATGCCATAACGTACCTTTCCGTATCATGCCATAACGTACCTTACCGCATCATGCCATAACGTACCGTACCGTATCATGCCATAACGTGCCGTACCGTAGCATGCCATAACGTACCGTACCGTACCGTATCGCACCATAACGTACCGTATCGTACCATAACGTACCGTATCGTACCATAACGTACCGTATCGTATCAGAACGTACCGTATCGTATCAGAACGTACCGTATCGTATCATAACGTCCGTATCGTCTCATAACGTACCGTATCATATCATAACGTACCGTATCGTACCAAAACGTACCGTATCGTATCAGAACGTACCGTATCGTATCATAACGTCCGTATCGTCTCATAACGTACCGTATCATATCATAACGTACCGTTTCGTATCATACCGCACCATACCGTATCAAGCCACAACGTACTGCACCTCATCGTACCGTACCGTACAATTGTGTACCACAGAACACCGTTCCGTATCGTAACATACGGTACCGCATCGCACCGCATCGTACTGTACCATATCGTACCGTAACAGTACAGAATTACACACTGTATGTACTGAACGCTCAACACCAACACGCAAAGGCGAGCTCGCAACAAGCCCCTTCCTGTGACGGGGCACGCAACAGCCGCGTTGTGAGGCGCACGAATCTGTTGTGATAGAGAGGTGCTGAAATGTGCATTTAACACTTTGATTAGATGAGATTTTATTAGATTACTAGTTAGTTTAAGCCTCCCTTTCCGCAGCAACAAATGCGATCCAAAGAGAGGAAAAAGGAAGGGACCAATTAGTTTGGAGTTGAGGAAACGAAGAATCTATGCAGAAAAGGCATAGAAACAGTAGGTTGAGAAAGAAGATTATGAAAAATGATCAAGTTGAAGAAGAAAGTAGTAGGTGCTGAAAAACAGGGCAAAAGTGAACCGAAATAGGTGGACCTTAACATGACATAAGACGTTTTATTTCAACAAAAAGAAGGCCTACCTAACTCTCAACTCGGGCCCTCCCATTTTCCCACAACGTGAGCCACCGTTGGCCACGGAGAGGATCTTCATAATGCTGCTGACCGACCAGTAGTCACAAACTCAATTTGGACGTATAATTAATTAAAATCAAATGAAGGCACGAACCAGTTGACGTTTGCTATTTTTAAAATAGCTTACTACAATGGACTTTATACTTGAGTTGAATATTGAACTTCAGTTCAACCAGTTGGGGTCAGAGTGTTAACACGTTGCTTGCGATACGACCCATCGGTGGGAAGTTTGAAAAATTGAAACTGTCTACTAAAATTAAAAATATTTAACGGACTTAGTAATTGTTTGGTATTTATAAAATTGCTAACTCTTTAATTTAAATTTTGAGTTGAATGTTTAACTTATGTTCAACCTACCGCGGTCAACGCGTTAATGCGCACAGGGGAGTTGCCATCTACTGGGAGTTGGTGCCATCTACTGGGAGGGAATTAATGTCAACTACGTCGCAAAGAATGAAACAATTCGCAACCACTAAACTAAATAGGTCTAGTTAGTTTCGTTTTTTTTACAAAATTGTTCAATTGGTCAGGTTACCCTAGCTAAACCGGCCCTTGTAGTCTGCTGCTATGAAGAGTAAATTGATGAAACTTACCACTTCTCAGAGAAATTGGTTCAATTTCAAGGCTCTCCATTATGGAACTAGTCCAACTGCGATGTTCTTTCAATAAAAATTGATCCAATTACAAGGTTCTCCTAAGTAAAAGTGATCCAATTTCAAGGCTCTCACAAGTAAAATTGATCCAATTACAAGGCTCTCACAAGTGGGATTGGTCCAATTCTAAGATTCTTTTAAGTAGCATTTGTCCAATTACAAAATTGTCGCAAGGTCCAACGTCTCAGCTGCTGCTACTAATGCATAACGATAAAATGGGTCAGTTCTTCCCAACAAATATACTAAATTTTTTCAAACAATTACAACAAAGACCCTTATCTTAGTATAAGGCCCTTATCTCAGCATAAAGCCCTTATTCAAATATAAGACCCTTCTTATCTAATTCACATCGTAGCCAAATCTAGCACCAACATACATTCTCAGTACATGTGTGTGAACTTCGTACAATCCTCGACGGCTGACACTCCCAGCTCACAACCCCACGGCTGACACTCCCAGCTCACACCCCCCACAGCTGACACTCCCAGCTCACACCCCCCACGGCTGACACTCCCAGCTCACAACCCCACGGCTGACACTCCCAGCTCACAACCCCACGGCTGACACTCCCAGCTCACAACCCCACGGCTGACACTCCCAGCTCACAACCCCACGTCTGACATTCCCAGCTCACGCCCCCACAGATGACAGCCGGGGTGTGAATCGCGAGTGTCATCCGCTTTTATCGAGAAATTTCCCGCGCAATTGCGGGGATTAGAACCAGGGTCCTCCAGGTCCAAAGTGCAACACTTTACTCCTACGTCACAGAGAGAACTCACTCAGACGAGCAAGTGAATTTTTTTATGTACGGTCAGAGGTCCAGGGAAAGGAAAGTGATGAGTTTCTCTACTCCTAAAAGATCAGATATCCTGCGAATTTTATGTCGTCGTAGCAGTACTGCCGACAGCCTGTGTTTTGCTGTTGATTTGGTTCTGCTATGCTATGGCCAAATAGGAAGAAAAATTTACGCTGCAGTCTGAACCACCACTACGACGCATATTCCTTGAAAATCCTGCCTTTGGGAAGAAAGAATAAAAGTACAACACAGCAAAACTTCTCACTAGTCAAGAAATTGCTAATGTGCGCGATAATGTGGACTCACAGCAACACCATTAACTGCAGCAGTAAAGCCACCAGTAACAGCAACACTAGCAGCAGCAGTAAAACCAGCATTTTCAATAACACCAGCAAGAGCAGCAATAAAACAAGCAGCAGTAAGAACAGCAGCGACAGCAATAGCATTAAAACGCAAGCACAAGCAGCAGTAAGAACAGCAGTGGCAGCAATAATAGCATCAAAACGCAAGCACCAGGAGCAGCAATAACTGCAGTAAAAGCACCAACACAAGCACCATCAAGTCGCCACACACATGTTGAGAACCGGAGATCTAAATTCATTGATGGACGGCAGCTTCCTGCGTGCAGCTGGTGTGTGGTGTGTGCAGCTGGTGGGGTACCATGTGTGCGGTGTGGTGCCAGTAAAACCAATTAGTAACAGTAAAAACCTAAAAACCTATTTGACAGATTAGTTTGGAAGGTCACTTTAGACCTCCCTATGTTCCCATGAGAGGAAACAGGAAAGCACCATTTAGTACGGAACAAGTGTGTCCCCATACTATATTGTCTGCGCATAAAATCAATAAAATTGGAAGAAGTGTATGAAACAACATGAAAGTTGAAGCAGAAAGTAATAGGTGAGCCAAAATATAAATGGTCTGTAACAAAACGAGAACAAACTATTACATTTCACCAAAATGAAGGCCTACCTAACTTTCAGCTCGGCACCTCACACCTTCCTTAACGAGTGCTAATTCCCATGGACACAACAGTTGTATCCCCGTGGGGGAAAATTTAAACTCGTACTCGTGTGTTGTTTAAACGATGTGTTACAAATGCCCACTCAAGAAGACTGTCTCAAAAATTGGTTGTGGAGGGTGGCGCATAAGTAACGCACCCTTTTTTATTACCGCAATATACACTGGATATCTGTAGACAGGATACGACATGTAAATAAACTTTAAGAGTTCCTCTATCGTTTGCAATTAACCCTATCGTTATACCTTTCATAGTTTATTTATTATTAATTTTTTAAAAGGGTGCGTTACTAATGCGCCACCCTGTATAAGCAACTTGACCAGACAGCTCACAGAAACTCAGGTACATATTATTCAAGTCTCTACAAGTAAAATGTAAATCAACGCTGCAAAAAATGCACCAAGTAGAAGCAATCCACCAAATAATGGTACACAGTCGTTGCTCGCTTGATGGGTTGGTTTGTCTCTCTGTGACGCTCAATGACCGTATCTGTGATACGAGTTTCACCAGTGCACAAGTACGAGAATATTTTAATGGCGGGTACTGTTGGGATGAATGTGTTTGTTGGGCATCCACGTCTGGAGGATTTTTTCAAAGAAAATATTGAATCCCGTCAATTTTGACGGGCCGTGTACACTGGTAAGCACGTAACAATCGGGAAATGATAACCGCTCGCTCGGACGTTACAGACGACATGATTTTACGAAAATGATGTAGAATGATAGCGATGGGAGAATTTCACCGAAATCATGTAGAATGATTGCGATAGAAGCAATTTTATACGACCATAATTTAAAATGATAGGGATCAATAAAATTTTTCTTAACCAAAATGCAGAATACTTGCGATGGAAGAAACTTAACACGCCTCTCTGAGGCAGCGGCAGAAAATGAAAATTTGACGGACAAAATATTGCACAAAAAAAACAAGGCGTCCAATTTTTTCGCTTATGTCTGGGAAGCACAACACTTTGCTTTGAAAAACATGAATAGTTTTGTGAACTATAAAATTCAGAATTCAAATTATCACATGTTGAACACCTAACGTTAAACATTTCTAGGTAGATACTAAGCACAATTGGGAATTTCTAAACATTCATTCACAGGGTGACAAACTGATCGAAATTCCAATAGTCATGTAAGGAAAATAATTCAACGAAGATAAGCTGACAAAAGGATACCTATTAAGTTTATTCAGCAAGCACATACGACGGTTAATATTATACCAAATTTATACAAGTACATGGAATAACCAGAGATTTACTCGTTTTTTTAGAAAACTCGAAACAACTCCACGAGCATCTTGGTCAATGGAAGCGATAATTTCTAGACCAGACCAAACTAATTTAGAGCGTTACGTTGAAGTTAATTTGTTAGAAGCATTCCCAGAGCAAATAATGAAGTTCACGCAGTTCAGCTCGGCGAGCTCCCGCAGCTGTTCACAGGCCATCGTATTGCAAGAGAGATGTGTGTGCAGGTGTACCATCTTGTTGCAAGTATCAAGCTGGGCGTCTTCAGTCATTACCTTCTAATGTATCTTTCAATACTAATAATCTTAATTCATCTTATTTTTTTTAATAATAATCATCTTAATTCATCTTTATTTTATTTAAATAGTAATCATTTTAATTCATCTTTAGTTCATTTTAATAGTAATCATCTTAATTCAACTTAATTTAATATTAAAAATCACTATTTTAATTCATCTTCACTTAACTTTAATAATAATAATTTTGATTCATCTTAATTCAATTTAAATAATGATTATTTTAATTCATTTCTATTTAATTTTAATTTATTCGCGAGTTGGTTTTCCGTATCGGTGTCTACACATTTTAATGGTTTGTGAGTTCATGAGAGCCGTCTTCAATATTAATGGTTGAACGAGGATAATTTAGTAAATGATGAACCTATCCGTTACAAATTGACTATTTCTTATTTTACAAAAATTAATTCCAATGTTAAACAATAATTCATATCCATATTTCAACATAGTAGCTACACTACGACTTTACGTGTATCTATAATACGAAATAACTAGTATGTGTTACCAAATAACTGGTATGCATATTTCGAATAACTAGTCTCTATGATAAATAATAACTAGTATCTATGTTACGACTAACTCCTCTCACCATTATGGAACTAGTATCCACGATACAACATAAAAATTAACATTTCTTTTCACGCATTTTTTCATACTTCGGTAAAAGATATTTCGAGTGCTATCACAAACTCAGAGCGCCTCAAAACCAAATAACCTTTCAAAGAATAATCCATTGCACGAAAAATGGCGTAGAAATCCACCTGACCCAACAAATCACGGTTCCAAAACCCCTCAAGATGTTCACCGCGTTTCCGCGGTTGTTTTAGGTTGGTATGGTTAGCCTGTAAGTAGCAGGAGAGGGAAATCGACTCAACTGCTTGAATATATTCGTTTCCACCTGAGAAATAAGGAAAATAAAATAGCGCGATAACATTTCACCTTGTATGACAACGATTATTTTTTTGAAAATATCGCGAAACAGATGAAATGTCATTCGTTTATACCGGTACGTGAATGAGCAATTTGCCGAATGGTACACATGTGGCCCAATACGCGGGGAACGTGTCAAGAGGTTCCGAAATATCCCAAGACACACAACTCTCCATTTTCCATTTCACAAAAAACGTGGTAGAAATCGTCCTTAACCTGACGCACGAAGAAACGGTTCCAAAAGACGTTCCGAAATTTCTCACGACACAACTCTGTTTTTCGCAAAAAGAAATCAGCCTTAACCTTACGCATCAAGTCACGGTTCCAAAACACCTAAATACGTTCCAAAATATCATAAGACACAACTCTCTACTATACGAATAATGCCGTAGAACTCAGCCTTAACTTAAGACACCATACACACAATGCGCTGCAAAAACACATTTTACAGTTCATCCCACAACAACCCGGACCGAGTGTTTATTTTTACGTATCAGCAATACCATCATAAGAATAACCTCACACCGAATAAGAATAATAAGGATTTTATTTCAAGCAAAATTATGCTTCAAAATTAACCTAAAGAAAAGTTTTTACTGATTGTGATAGTATTACTAATACGGGAAAATAAATCCTCGGTTCGGGTTTTTGTGGTGCATACTGCATAGAGGTACCACCTCACACCGAACATCAGAGGTACCACCTCACACTGAACATCAGAGGTATGAACATGAAATAGAGGTACCAAAAAAGAACCATACTCACTTGCCCAGCTCCTCCTTGACCTCGTAGTTATCACTGAAGCGCGTTGACGGTTGGGCCATGCCGCTGTTGTTGTTGTTGTTGCTGTTGTTTAGACGCGTAATCTTGGAATATGTTGCTGAAGCCCGAGCAAAGGGGCTTGCTTCGGACACAGTCTTTAATACTTCTCTTGTTCACTAACGAACGTCGGCACTCCGGTACACCACTACTACACCACTGCTCTACCTACAGCCAAACAAATTAGAAGCATTAAACGGGGAAATTCAATATTTACTAGAAATAAAATGAGGTCGATGAACTTAAAAAAACTGGAAAACGTGACGTCACTGGAGTGAGCGCACGTTGCTACTACAGGGTGGCGCAAAAAGAACGCATGGATTGTGAAGGACCATCTTTTTTCGGTTCACTGCTGTCCTGTTGTTTTCAGCACCTACTACTTTCTCCTTCAAATTTTATCTTGTTTCATGAAATTCTTTCGCAACTTGCTGTTTCTAAGCGCCTTGTGAATAGATTCCAAGTACTCACAAGTCCATTCTACAAAGGGCCTTTCTCTTTACTCTTTTTAGAACGCCTTTGTAGCGGTTAGGGAGGCTTAAACTAACATCTAATCACGATCTAATTTTTCACTCGGCATCTAAAATAGTGCGTCAGTTCGAAATTTATGCGTTCTCTTTGCGCCAGTCTTGACCTACTACTACCACATCTTGGTGCTCAGACAACTAACTTAAAAGATCGGTACCGTTCCTTTCGTAAAGATGATGAATAATGGACTAAAATGAACTTGGAAGAAATGAGTGCAAGTCTCAAGCGTAATTAGTTATTGGTTAGGATATTCAGAGGGACCGATGACATCACATCCTCAGCTAAACCAGACTATATTGCATTCACATTGTATTCTAGATACACACTAGTTGCAAGCTATGTGTGTATCCTAGATACACACTAGCTGCAATTTAGGTGTGTATCCTAGATGCACACTAGTTGCATGCTAGGTGTGTATCCTAGATACACACTAGTTGCATGCTAGGTGTGTATCCTAGATACACACTAGTTGCAAGTTAGGTGTGTATCCTAGATACACACTAGTTGCAAGTTAGGTGTGTATCCTAGATACACACTAGTTGCAAGTTAGGTGTGTATCCTAGATACACACTAGTTGCAAGTTAGGTGTGTATCCTAGATACACATTAGTGACAAGTTAGGTGTGTATCCTAGATACACACTAGTTGCAAGTTAGGTGAGTATCCTAGATACACACTAGTTGCAAGTTAGGTGAGTATCCTAGATACACACTAGTTGCAAGTTAGGTGAGTATCCTAGATACACACTAGTTGCAAGTTAGGTGTGTATCCTAGATACACACTAGTTGCAAGTTAGGTGTGTATCCTAGATACACACTAGTTGCAAGTTAGGTGAGTATCCTAGATACACACTAGTTGCAAGCTAGGTGAGTATCCTAGATACACACTAGTTGCAAGCTAGGTGAGTATCCTAGATACACACTAGTTGCAAGCTAGGTTTGTTTCCTAGATACACACTAGTTGCAAGCTAGGTTTGTTTCCTAGATACACACTAGTTGCATGCTAGGTGTGTATCCCAAATAGACACTAGCAGCAAGTTACGTGTGTATCCCAAATAGACACTAGCAGCAAGTTACGTGTGTATACAAGATACAACCTAGTGACAAGTTACGTGTGTATCCTAGATACACACTAGTTGCAAGCTAGGTTTGTTTCCTAGATACACACTAGTTGCATGCTAGGTGTGTATCCTAAATAGACACTAGCTGCAAGTTAGGTGTGTCTCCTAGATACACACTAGTTGCAAGTTAGGTGTGATGACGTGAAATTTCAAACAGTAGATTAAGTTACGCCAGCTAGGGGTCAAGTTGCCGACGTTGGCGGTCAAGTTGCCGACGTTGGCGGTCAAGTTGCCGACGTTGGCGGTCAAGTTGCCGACGTTGGCAGTCAAGTTGCCGACGTTGGCAGTCAAGTTGCCGACGTTGGCAGTCAAGTTGCCGACGTTGGCCGTCAAGTTGCCGACGTTGGCCGTCAAGTTGCCGGCGTTGGCCGTCAAGTTGCCGACGTTGGCCGTCAAGTTGCCGACGTTGGCCGTCAAGTTGCCGACGTTGGCCGTCAAGTTGCCG
>JACJUY010011266.1:14585-26118 GCA_014220935.1 Platorchestia sp. MABIK
TCGAGTATCATATTGGATTGTATTGTATTATTAATATTGTGTTAACAAATTTGTCACTCTGCTTGAATCGCAATGCTAATAGAAATTTAAAAGCGAAGAAATTGCTAATAAAACTAGTCATATTTATTCAAATTGAGAAAAAGCAAAATCGAAAAGATAAATAAATGTCAGACTATGCCTAAAAACTAGCAAGAAAGTAACGAAAAAATACACACCAAGAATTTACTATTTGAAGGGGGGTAGGAACTAAGCATATTATTTAGGGAAGGTTTTCCTTAAAAAAAAATTAATTTTAGAATCCCTTCATTTTTTTAAAGGAAAACCTTCCCTAAATAATATGCTTAGTTCCTACTCTTCAAATAGTAATTTCTTAGTGTGTATTTTTTCGTTACTTTCTTGCTGGTTTTTAGGAATAATCTGACATTTATTTATCTTTTTGTTGATACAATTATGTTAGTTTACTTTTTTGCATTGCTTGTATTCTGCGAAATGTTTGTACTTTTTGCACTTTTTAAATTTTTTTTTGTATTTTACAGAACTGAAGATGGAGCTGGACTCCGAAACGTTTTCGATTTTGTTTTTTCTCAATTTGAGTAAATATGACTTGTTTTATTAGCATTTTTTTCGCTTATAAATTTCTATTAATATTGTATTGTTGAAGAGTTGCATTGTATTGTTAAAGTATTGTAATGTATTCGTAGTAAGAGCACTGATGTGAGATGGTCACTTCGGTGAGTTGATGCATCATTACCGTAGATCGAAGCATCATCTCATGTGAAGACTTACTTAAACTCTTCATTGGAAGAATTCCTACTCTGCTGGAGAGCCTTTATTCTCCTACAAACACAATGTCTTCATTAACAGGAGGGCACAACACGACATAATGTTCTCAAAAACAGAAAGGTATAACACGACACAATTTTCTCAATAACGGAAGGGTATAACAAGACAGCAATGCTGCACCCAATTGAGAGACGTGAAGTCAAGAAAATCAAGTTTGCTGGGATATACAAGCTCTGCTCGCAACGCACACGCGATATGCAGTAATTTTATCACACGCATGGAAATGGTCATGACGTGATCACCATCAGCTCCCCCCAGCCTAGTTACAGAAGCACGTATATGATGGCTACTTATGCATGTTAAATTAAGATATCCAAGTGTAAATGATAAAACGAGAATCAAAACTTTGAATGAGAATATTTTACTGAAAAAGTTGATCATTGAAAGTGAACGTTTAGATTCTATAAGTCAACTTGAACTAAGGATCTGGAATACTGTAAAGAACACATTACTTACGATGTCATTGGTACAAAGCAGTTGTGAGCGGATGAAAATGTACTTAACAATTTGCGACAATTAACAGATTGCATCAGTATCATTCAAATGCTGTTTGCGTTTTAAACTATAAAGAGATAGTTGATTTGGTCGAGATCGAGGATTTTAAAGGTAGATGATAAACTACAGAGGATAAACAAAGAAAGCTTTTAACATTATAGGATATTTGCATTTTTTGCTTGGGAGCGGATAGCTGACTGGGAAAGACTCGCAAGGGAAAGATCAGGACTGAAGTTCAGCAACGCGAACGCGCAGCGCTCGTGTGCTAGGGCCTATATATTCAGCCTCACGCTGAGCGCTGATGTGTCGATAGATCACTGAAGAGGGGATGCCTTTGGAAGTTGAGTTTGATATTTGGGAGAGAGGAGTTCACACTATTATAAAAAAGAACTAATAAAAAAAACTACTTGGGTATTTTTGTAATATTTAATAATTTGACTCATTAGCCACAAAAAAAGGCTATCTCAAGAAAATGAAGAGATAAGGGACCATTTAGCATGGACTGTGGAAAATGGGAAATCCAAGCACAAGGCATGTTCCCACACAGGATATCCTGCACGTAGAAAGAAAAAGTTAAGCAAAAAGAAGAAAAGATGGACAAAATGGCAAAGAAGGCGTGACAACTAAATGGAATGTAATGGGCAAGAAAAGTTGAATTATTCCCGGAAACCCATCTGCAGCTGAAGTAACCTAACGGTATCTTCCTTGGCGCCAGTCCTCAAAGCATTGGATTAGATACACAACTCAAACTTACCTAAGCCTGTAAGAGGTACCGGCCACAATTTTAAAGTCGTTTAGGTAGAGACTGGAGCATTGCACTCGTCTGCATGAGGTCTAACAGAGGACAGTGGAGGGGACCCAAGAGGAAGACGAGTTCTGCAACTACGCCCAGCATGCTCGGAAACTCTGGTCATCAGGGTACGGCAGGTAGAACCAACGTACCACGATTCACATCGTGAACAACTGTATTGGTACACCAGAGACGAGCACAGTGAGGGGAGGTAGTTTGTCTTTGAAACGAAATAGAGCACCAATTATAAAATCATTCACATGAATCCATTGAATTTCAAATTGCCGGAAAAAATTGTATATATGAGATTTGTTAGATCTCATGCAGAGGAGTGCAATGTTCCGGTCGCACCCACGTCAAGTTCGCACATTCTGAGTGTGCGTGCTCTAGTCCGTGTACGTGTACAGCTCGTCACCACCACCCAGAATCACTACCATGCGCATTTCAACAGCTGCCACATGTCGCTGTGTGACTTAACTCTAGTGCGAACATTTATCATTCAATAGCTCTGCCATATAAGTATCATTTAAAAACAAAATAAAATGCATTATGTTTCATTTTACACTTAAAAATCACTGCGTTGTTAAACGACAAACATTATAAAATGAGTTTCTACCATGCGCACTTCAACAGTGCCACATGTCGCTGTGTGACTTAACTCTGGTGCGAACACTTATTATTCTATAGCTCTGCCAAATAAGTATCATTTAATAATGAAATAAATTACATAATGTTTCATTTTACACTTAAAAGTCACAGCCGTTTTAAACGACACATATCATACAATGAGTTAATTAAACCAAATAACAGCGCAGTTACTGCAATACTACCGCGTGTCATAATGTATTGTTCGTGTGTCACAATGTATTGTTAACAATACAAATCTCATTTAGTTTCTATTATAAATTGGTAGTTAATTTGAGAAATTACCAATCAATTGAATATCAATTGAATAAAAAATATTTTAGTGCTGAAGAGTTTTGTAAATTGCATTTTTTGCATATTTACGCCAGTTGAATTCGATTACTCTACTTAGAAAATTTGACTAAAAAATTTAATGTGCTTATATCAGCATAATTAATTGTCACTTCCCTTTCGGGAATATAATTTTGGTCGTAAAGTGCAAAATAACAGAACCTCTCTGCTCACGTTGGGGACAAAAGAAGCTTAACGCTTACACCAAGTGATAAATGCTATGGATTTCATCACAAATATTGCACCTTTTTCGTTTGAGTCAGGAAATTGTGTACAGCCTCTGTACACACCACTTCCCCTATCATATATGACAGACAAGAAAAATGCTTCATCAATGCGAAATCATTTTCAGTGGCGCTGGTGATAATGAGACAGTTTTTAAATGAATATTTATACTTGTGACCACACTACTTAATACTACAAAGTTTGTTCATTTTTTCTATCATTACGCGACAACTACAACATATTAGACGATTTTTAATGTCATTTTCAAAATTTCCTAAGTGAGTTTAAAAAGTATTTTATAAATTAAAGACAATTACAGTTAATAATATTTATTTGAATATGTGATCCATTATTTAATTATTTATTTATATTATAATTATTCATTTTTATAATGAAAGAAATGGAGAAGTACTTTAAAAGCATTCACTTTGAACGTTTCGAGTCTTGGCTCATTCTCAACAAAAAGTCTGCAAATAAATAACAGACAAGTCAGTGCACCCCAAATTACAGAAGCGCAGAATTTAAGCACGAAAAAAAAATTGGGAAATAATAATAATAATTTATCGGTTGATGATTTTCAGAGGGTATGCACTCTGCATTTCATTGAGAGAAGGTTTGAGTTTATGAATGAATAATGACTAAAATACGTAGGTCTGTGTTGGCAGTACGAGTTTCTAATATTTTGAATTTGCTAATGTCAATAATCTGTTCACAGTAACCAATACTACAATGTTGTTTATACTAGAATGAGTAGAAGTAAGCAAGCGACCTGTACGATGTAGGTAAGTGCATAATCTAACTGCATTGCGACATCTCGCAACGTATTATAGACGATACAGCGACTTCTGGCAATGAGATAAACTCTGGACCAGTGGACAAGACGCATCCTTCACGCACACGGACGCTGCAACACACGTACATGAAAATGTGCGAACTTGACGTGGGTGCGTTCCGGTCTCCCTAAACGACTTTATAATCTTGACCGGTACCTCTTTCAGAACAGATCTGCGCATTCTCGAATTTTTGCATATTAACAAAATGAAACTTACTCTGAATGACACCCAAAGTTTTACCCGCTTCACATTGCCAACACATAGTTCAGTTACTCAGTTTTTCCTTTGCCTTATATCTTTTTACCGTTTTTTACCGTTGTTCGTGTTTTTTCAAAGTATAAACTTTTTATAAATTCTTCATTAGTGAATCAGTTCTTCCTTTTTTGGTTTCGTTTTTGCAGAGATTTTCCTGAAGATGAATTGTTAGTCCGGAACGTTCAGTTTTATTTGACCATTTTTAATAAAGATGAATTTACGTGTGGCGATTTTCGCCTTGCTTTTTATTCTCCAGCTTAGAAGCATCAATGCTGGAGTTATTTTAGATAACCTAAACCTATCGCCTATCCTATACTCCTTGAGGGAAGAAATTGGATAAATCAGCAAGTGTGATGGATCTTTTTTCATTTTCTCAGATTAGTACACGAAATGAGGATGAGAGAATTTTTTTCTATCAGCAGTAGGTACAATTGGAGTTAGGTAAATTTTACATTTAAAATATTTTTCAGAGATTGAAAAACTGGAAGGGAGACCCATTTAAAAAGAAAACATACTCAGGAAATCAAATTCCTGATAAAATTCAATGAAGTCAGAAAACCCTATGAAAACCACGGACATAATAGCCTTAGTACCGATAACTTTAAATCGTAAATACAAAGCCGAGATAACTTGAATCCAGGTCAGGGAAACTACTTGCGCGAAAAACTGAGCTGCAGAAGCAGTCGACCTGGCAATTGACTTCTCTGGAGAGACTTCATGCTAAGAACAAGCTAGTCGAACCATAAAAAATAATTGAAATCCACCGAGCTCATCGAGGTAAATTAAAATCCAAACCAAACGCTAGCAAAGACTCCAAATGTGTTAGCAGGGATACTGAGCTAAAATGAAAACTCACATCGTCAAGACCGCATGGTTGAATTTTACTGCTTGTGCTGATATTTTCGTTCCTCTCGAGCAGGACTCGGTAGTTGTGTGGAGATGTGCTTCGAAACAAAGATCATGCTGCCAAGATCACGGTGCAGTTAGGCCATGTGCAGAGCGGCAATTTCAGAAAGCAATTTGGCGCGAGTGGTTTTTATTTATAAAGAAATCGGTAGCTAAAATTTAAGACAGCCTTTTTTTTATATGTCTCGAAAATTTTTTTCCTAGTTTTAAGCCCTTCCTGCCAAGTCAATTCACAGAAGTCACAAACCAGTCCACACGTTGACTTCGTTTGCGCGATTGCTACCGCCTGGAATGTTGGCATGCGAGCTGCAGAATTGAATATCCGGCTTTACTGTTCGAAAACATTTTTATCCGTTCTAAGAAACGGGAAAAATGTTCCTGCACAGCAATACATATGTTACCTTGCACGATTGCATTTGCTTTAAAAAAGCGATTGAAACATATGAAATGGTACGCATTTTTGCCGGTACGTAAATGAGCAACATCCCTAGGAGTACAGATATGTACTACTAGGTAGTCAATGAGGAAAATCCTTTTTCTTCAATCGAATGTTCATTAGGAATTTATAAACGAGGAACACAGCTCGTAGGTTAAGCATTACTTAATAATACACATCGTCAAATCCATAAAACGTTTCGGAGTCCTGCTCCATCCTCAGTAAGTACAGTCTGAAAAACGTAAAAAGACAAAAGTTCGTCAGAGATGTTAAAAAAGAGAAATTGATGAAAAAACTCATGTAAAAACTTCTAGCGAATAAAAACTATAACATACATACATATTAGAACATACCGTTTAAAACGGGTTTTTCTTTGACCATGTACAATGATTATAAAATTCTTAGTTCTGAATCATTAAAAGCATTACAAAATATTTCAAATTGGTCTTCAGCGACTCCAGCACCACACTGCTCTGCATGGAGTCGCACAGACGAATGAGGCGGTTGCGCAAGAGGCCTCCCGGTACGATAACTAACTCCGCGATGTTGAGCAATCTTCATATAAATTAAAAACCATTATTTAAAAATACTTTTACGATTGCACACCGTACCGAATATTTTCCGACACATTCTTCTGGGATGGCACGTCATTGCTCGCAACCTTTGCTTAAAACAGGGCATAATCGTTTCCAGCTATGCTAAAGGAAAACGAATTGTAATTGTTGATGCAAATCAACACATTAAAAGCATGCATTAAATCACACCGGACATCAAACTTCAAAATCATTACTAAAACAGTTCTTAAGTAAACTTTCCCTGTAGAATACATAATGAACGATTTCCTCCGCAAGCTTCAAAATTTGAACGAGCTCTCCCATGACCCATATGAAGAATTTTTTCTAACTAGTTCTGACCCTAGAGTTTCCTTTGGATTACCTAAAATCAATAAACCGAACTCCAAAGGCACCTTTGCTTTTCGCTCATTCTTTGCGGCTTCCTGAAGCTTCTAAGTTTTCTTCGCTGTTAGACTTCATTACAGTGAAATTATTCTTATGTCTCACTCACTAAAACATTATTTCAAGGTCTGGGTTGCGTGCGGCTGCCTGTCAAAAATACATAACCTTGTTTACTTTGGTAAAGTGCCTCTCATTCACCTATCATTTTTCTATATCATCGGTAATGATTTCTGCGAGTGGAAATGATTAAAAAAGATTTCCTGGTTAGTACAATTTACACAACACGAACCTTTCAGCAAATTTTTTTATAAAAATCAGCCTACGATCATTTTTAATTATTTTTCAACTCGCGGCTCGCTTGTAAATTGAACCTTAGGAATTAAGTTTTTGTCTCCCTTAGAGACGACTGATGACCATGCCCAAGCCTCAACATTTTACTGTCTATGATTTGAAGCCATTTGTCTATGTAGTCACTTCGATCCCCAATCTAATAATTATTATATGTCCTCCTTTGATGTTAAGGACCATTTTACCAACGAACCTCTGAATAGAACTAGAGTGATTGTGTAGAATTATTCGTTTGCAGAAGTAAATACTGTAACTTTTTAAAACGCACTTTATTTTAGACGCTGCTTTAGTTCTATATCCTCAATTATTTTTTCAGTTTTTTTAAAAGTTTTTTCAAAATTCAGGCCGTCTGAGAGAGGGATTGCTTCATGGGACTATTTATTGCCAATATTTTTAAACTTTTCCCGGACAACATCAGACATGGTTTTCTCCCGTAAATTCTGGGGTTTTCCACCGTAAATTCAAGGATTTTCCTCAAAAAATTCTGAAGTTTTCCCCCATAAATTCTGAGGTTTTCCCCCATAAATTATGGGGTTTTCCACCATAAATTATGGGGTTTTCCACCGTAAATTCAAGGGTTTTCCTCAAAAAATTCTGAAGTTTTCCCCCATAAATTCTGAGGTTTTCCCCCATAAATTATGGGGTTTTCCACCGTAAGTTCAAGGGTTTTCCTCAAAAAATTCTGAAGTTTTCCCCCATAAATTCTGAGGTTTTCCCCCATAAATTATGGGGTTTTCCACCGTAAATTCAAGGGTTTTCCTCAAAAAATTCTGAAGTTTTCCCCCATAAATTCTGAGGTTTTCCCCCATAGATTATGGGGTTTTCCACTACAAATCATGGGGTTTTCGACTATAAATTCTGGGGTTTTCCCTCATAAATTCGGGGGTCTACCCCCATACATTGAGGTTTTCCCTTAGAATTTAAACCAGCTCTGTACAAACGAAACGTGACCGTGCAAGTCTTTCCCACTCTGCTATCCGTTCCTAAGCCAAAAAATGTGAATTTCCCACAATATTGTAAGATTTTAATTCTTTATCCTCTGCTGTCAATGTTTCTCATCGTTGCATTACCAAGCCCATTTATATGATTCATACCGCGCACCTCACATGAATGATACTCAAGCTGTTTACTCGTTGGTGAATTGTTGTGGTTTTATCCGCTATCAATTCATCTGAACCATTGCCTTTGTGTGCAATAAGTTTATTCTGAACCCTTATTGCAGCAGATCCTCTGCCAATAATGACTCAAAGAATGAAAACATTCAACTATGACAACTAACCTCGCATGTAAAATATTTTCAATCAAAGCCTGGATTCCCTTTTTATCATTTGTTCTATAGTCGGCAGAGCGACAATTCACTGCGTTCTTCAACTCCTCGCAACAATCATAGGGTATATGCAGAGCTTTCTCAGGAGAAGTTAGTTCCGTAGCTCAGGTTTTTATGCTTTGAAAATGTTGAAGGGAATTTGCATACGCACAATGTTGTTCGACTGAGTGAGTGTACGCTGGTACGCGCGGATGTGAGAGAAAAACAGACGCGCGCGGCAGACGCGTAAGTAGCAAGTGCGCACACAATCTGTACAGGAGCTTTGAATCCTCCCACAGCGTGGCTGCGTTGGCAATGACATGAACTGAATATTCCAATGATCATCTCAGCACAAAAAAGAGTTTCTCGAGTGAAATGACCGCTCTTGAGTCCGAGCAGAAGACGACGTCTCGGGGACACGAGAAGCAATGCCAGAAGTGGGACTGAGAGACGCTCTACTTCTGCACTGCTGTAAAGTAAACAGCAAAGTGACTGCAATACAAATGCTGCAGAGACGCATAGAACAGCACGAAAACAGCACACATTGCAACAGCTGCAACACTGCACACGGTAAGCGTTTCCCTCTCTCGACTGAAGGTCGGCAAAGTAATTTCTTGAGACAGAAGGAAAAGAATTTTTTGAACTTCATGAAGCCAAACGAAAGACTTTCTAGGACAAACAAGCCGAGAGAATTTTTGAGGCGGGAGAAGCAA
Organism: Platorchestia sp. MABIK; assembly: GCA_014220935.1. Lineage (NCBI taxonomy): Eukaryota > Metazoa > Arthropoda > Malacostraca > Amphipoda > Talitridae > Platorchestia > Platorchestia sp. MABIK. The sequence goes on from JACJUY010011266.1 coordinate 23,667, forward strand.
GCTGCGCAAAAGTTTTTTGTAGCGATTGAGGGAAACAAAGGAAAGGAACTTTTTTCAAGTGAGTCAGTAAAAAAAAGCAAAACGTTTTCGAGAGAGTGCGGTAAACAGTGCAAAACTTTCCTTTCGGTGAGAGTGAATGAAAAAGAGTAAAACATTGTTTTTGAGAGGGTGAGTGAAAAAGTGCGAAACATTTTATCGAACTTGAACCAACGAGGGGAAAAGCGCAGAAGTCAATTCAATTCCCCCGAGCGCCAAGGGCGGCCCTGACCAGCTCGCCGCACGGTGTACACGAAGAAAAGAAGGTTTTTACGGGCCACTCACCGCCAGTCCCGCGTGCCGCACGGGGGTGTGGTGGTGGTGGTGGGTCAGGCGCGTCCTGTTGCCATGGTGACGGGCCACTGCAGCGCTTACGAGGCTCCGCTGCTGAACGTACACTGAGGGCTGTGTGGTGTACACTGAGGGCTGTGTGGTGTACACTGAGGGCTGTGTGGTGTACACTGAGGGCTGTGTGGTGTTCACTGTAAGTTGCTTCAACTACACTCTGGGCAGCATGAATTACACTTGAGGTTGCACGTGAAAGTTACACAGCGGCTGAAGGTACACTGCGAACACTGTAGGGCTCTGGAAAGGGCTGAAAAATTTGTAAAATTTAGCAACGAACGCAAAAAATTTGCTGGACAGGAGGTGGGAGGAAGCAAACAGGAGGTGGGAGGGAGCAAACAGGAGGTGGGAGGGAGCAAACAGGAGGTGGAAGGGAGCAAACAGGAGGTGAGAGGGAGCAAACAGGACGCGTGGGTACTAAACAAGAAGCGTGAGAAGCTAACAGGAAGCGAAGGGAGTGAACAGGAGACTGGGTGAAGTGAACAAAGGACTGAAAGGAGTGAGCTCTAGAGAGGGGCAGCGACAGCTGAGAGAGGGTCCACTCGCGAGAGGGACAGACACAGCTGAGAGGAGAAGGTCCACTCTAGAGAGGGGCAGTGACAGCTGAGAGAAGAAGGTCCACTCTAGAGAGGGGCAGGAGAGCATGCAGGTGTCAAGATAGAGTGTAGGAGAGAAGGATTGCGTACTGCTTCTCACAGGTGGAATAGAGTTTCGAAGAGCTAGTGCGTGACAATGTAAAGTGAAGAGCTAGTGCGTGACAATGTGAACTGAAGAGCTGGTGCGTGACAATGGAAAGTGAAGAGCTAGTGCGTGACAATGTGAACTGAAGAGCTAGTGCGTGACAATGTTAGTGCGTGACAATATGAAGAACTGAAGAGCTAGTGCGTGACAATGGAAAGTGAAGAGCTAGTGCGTGACAATGTGAACTGAAGAGCTAGTGCGTGACAATATGAAGAACTGAAGAGCTAGTGCGTGACAATGGAAAGTGAAGAGCGAGTGCGTGACAATGTGAACTGAAGAGCTAGTGCGTGACAATGTGAACTGAAGAGCTGGTGCGTGACAATGTGAACTGAAGAGCTGGTGCGTGACAATGTGAACTGAAGAGCTAGTGCGTGACAATGTGAACTGAAGAGCTAGTGCGTGACAAAATGAAAATTTAAGATGCCGCTCTGAGACCGTAATAAATACTGAACAATCACTGCGAGGTAAAATGAATAACTGAGGAGCCACAGCAGAAAATATGAATAATTGAAGAGACATTGGGAAGAGAGTTGAATATTTGAGGAGACAGAGCGAGGAGACATGAATGACAGAATAGCAACTTCGAGACAACGATTGAGACGCCGCACGCAACATACATTGCGGCGATATCTCCCTCGTACTTGTGTGGGAGATGAAATTCAATTTGATTTGTTGATCTTTGCTGGGAATTGTGCCTGTTGTTTTGGGATGGAGCACAGCTGGGAGGGAGCACAGCTGGGAGGGAGCACAGCTGGGAGGGAGCACAGTTGGGAGGGAACACAGCTGGGAAGGAGCACAGCTGGGAGGGAGCACAGCTGGGAGGGAGCACAGCTGGGAAGGAGCACAGCTGGGAGGGAGCACAGCTGGGAGGCAACAACACCTCAACATCTCCCATTCACTCAATAACTCAAAGAAAGAACAAATATCTGCAGGAGTGCTCGCTGCAGAGCAGCTCTAAATTGTCATTACTCATTAGAGTTCCGGATCTGTCACTTCACTTTCTGAGAGTTCCTTTATCAACGTAATTTTTATTTTCGTAATTGCTTTCATTTTCTATACTTCTCATTTCTTTGCTCTCGGTGAGATCTCTTGTGCGACAATTCTCTTATCACCGTTATTTTGTTGATTTTTCTCACACGCCTTCCCGTATGTTCTTTCTCTAATTTATTTTGTTCTTTTTATTGACGTTCTTTCACAGTGATCCGAGTTATTCTTTCTTATCTAGCTCTTCATCATGCCTCTTCAACCATCAGCGCCCCTCAGCAGCCACAGTACGCCACAGCCACAATACACCACAGCCACAGTACGCCACAGCCACAGTACGCCACAG
>JACJUY010011267.1:0-15506 GCA_014220935.1 Platorchestia sp. MABIK
AGAGGCTTCAATTGGGCAACTTCAAAGGAATTTCCTTCGCGGCTTACTCACTTGATTCTTCATCGTGTGCGATTATTAGAGCTGTTTTAAATCTTTGTGCAATTTTCAAATCTTATTTAACCTGAAGGTGAATACAACCAGAACTTTGAGCGCACGTCCGATTTCATACGCAGTGTTTTTGTTCACTGACGCAATGTGAGGGCAGTTTTATGCACCTGCCTTCAAGTTTCGCTTTCTCGCACGGTTTTGCCTCAAAGTCTGAGGAAAATCTCTGGTTAAGAATTTGTGTAATGGCAAATTGGTCGACAACAAAAATCAACGGCGTCCAGGCATGACCAGAAATCCAGAGTGCTGCTGACTCTAGAGGCAGTCAAGGCAAGAAGAAGTCGCATTGTTGAGATCAGTAGCAAAAACCAAGTTCTCGACCAAATAACGACAGAATCAACAAAAAATCCAGCCCTCACATATTCCTACTCTAGACTTTACTAACATCAGAGCGCGAGCAAAAAATTGTGCGATAAGTTTCCAAAACACACACTACAGTAGGAGTCATTCATACAAGCAAAACTAAAAGCAATAGCAACGAAGGGTTCAACAACAGCGCTATTGTGAAAAATAGGTGTAACAACGAGTGAGTGCGTAGCACGATGAGCGAGGGCCCAAAAATCAGTAACACACATAACAACACATGTACCGTAAGCAGCAACAGAGGCCCTAGCAGTATTATCGGCAACGAGAATAGAAGCCACAGTCGCACCAGCAGCCAGATCAGCAACAGGAGTAGCACCAAGAGGCGCACCAGCAGCAAAAGGAGAGATAGCAAGATCACTAGCATCAATTAACACGTTGACAGCGATTGTACGGTTGCTACGGTCAGTTTGGTTAGGCTAGAACAAGTCGTTTTGAAACCCCAGCTTTCTGTTCTAATACTTTTGTTATCTTTTTAAAAAGTGTAAAGAATACACTTGAACCTTAATATGTTACCTTATACTCTAAACTTCATTTCGGAAAAAGTAGCCAAATAGTTGAAATGTTATTTGTTTATTTCGGTAAGTTAATGAGCAATTTACCTAGTGGTACACAGATGTACCACTTCGGAGTGTTAAGAGCAACCAGCTGAGCAACAAGAGCAATACTAGGAAGCAGAGCCCCACTAGCATGACCTGAGGCCGCTCCAGCTTACAGCGCCGCACCCGCCGCCGTCCACAAGACTGACGCCTCCACGCACCGCGCGTCAGTCCCACTTACTGGCCCATGCATTCTTGTGCCCACACAAACGAACACAAAGCGCACCACAATCCTGTAATGAATGTTTGTGGCCAGCAGCTATGTGACGATCGCATGATACAGTATTCCTGTGCGCAGTCCATACCTGAATAGGCCAGTTTTCCCTGGCAAAACTTACGTATAACAATCCTGAGAAAATTTTGACACCTATGTACAATATTGTACACGCATGCATTTTTGTGATTATTTATTCAGAGGCACCGCAAATCAGATCGTAACAAACGATAAATATTAAAATAAAATGAACACACATCCTGAATAGTTAAATCGCAATGTAACTAATTCACACCTTATAAATTAGATACCCTTTTCATCTACATAGTTTCATAGATAGTGTAAGTATTAAAAACATGAACATGCCGAAAATGAGCTATAAAGTTCGTCTAGCAGCGAAAATGTGAGAAGACTTGTCCACGCTACAAAAGCACGTACTCTGTCACGACAGGGTCACCACGGAATAAGAATATGAGGAGCGAAGGAAGAAGTATGAGGAGCGAAGGAAGAAGTATGAGGAGCGAAGTAAGAAGTATGAGGAGCGAAGGAAGAAGTATGAGGAGCGAAGTAAGAAGTATAAGAAGTGAAGTAAGAGGCATGAGAAGCGAAGTAAGAAGCATGAGAAGCGAAGTAAGAAGTATGAGGAGCGAAGTAAGAAGTACGAAGCACAGCAACAAATGCCGCGACCGCACAGCGCAGCTCACTCTACAACGCGTCTGCGCTGCAATCACAGACGCGAACTCACAAATGCCGGACTGAGTGCCCTCAGTTATTCTGAGGTTATATTTTCAGGCAATATTCCTTTCCCATGAAATTCATGAACACCTTGAGTTTCAAACACTGCTCATTCTTGATACAGTCTTTACTTCCGCAAATTGTGATGCTGAAAATTTTTCGTTGACCATTTCATCGATAAATATTACATCCTTTTACATCCCTCAGATATAATGAAAATATTGTGTCATCATATGAGTTCTAAAAGTTGTCATAATATCAAATTGGGTCAAGGACCTGAATGAAACTTTTGTACGCGGAAGATAGTTTACTTTTTAAATCGATTTAATATTCATAGATTGTTAAGGAAAGGTCTTGAAATACTATCATAAATATTACCTATTTGTATCTTTACGAACAAAAGCACCCAGGTCATCTGCTATATAATACAATTTAAGAGTTCATTGAATTTCGAGCGTTCCCAGAGATAGGATACTCGGAGGCCTTTATTGACAGTTTTTACCTTGACGCGTGATACATTGATTCTTCACCCCACATCAAGATTCCATTGAGGTGCAAGTATTTGTTTGAATCTTTCAAAAACTATCATGCTCTTCACACTGCTCGTCACCAAGCTACTGTGAAAAAAATTCTCAAATGCTTGTTTTCNCTGCCAAGGCTGGTCAATTTTTATTTTGACCGCTGCTATGGCTCAAAAGTCCTGTGAACATTACACCTAAAGTATGCTGAGTCCCGAAGATTAGATCGAAAATAATCCGTTTGAGTCCCCATCGTAATTAATAAAGTACTGTAATCGCCAGCTTCTAAAAATTGATGCCAGAGAGAACGCGTAAACGATGGAAAATAATGAAAAAATAAAATCATGTATGGCGAAGCATTGTTTTAGGTCACGCGAGTGTCAAATTAAAACAATGGACAGGGAAAGGCACTGCGCACTCCACCACACATCAAGAAGGAAAATAATTCTGAAAACCTCATCTCGAGTCGCTTCAACAGAATAGATTATGAGTTAATTTAAGCTTCTCTAACCCCAAGGAAGGTATTTCTCAGAGAGGAAAGAGGAGGGCACAATTTAATAACTGATAAATTGATAGGTTTTTCCACTTTAATCATCAAATCATTAAATAAATCGTCAACAAAATTTAAAGAAGGCCATTTATGTGTAGAAAAAAGTGTGGGAGTCCCAGACTTTTATGCCCAGAGTTGGTTAAATGGTAAGTAGATTCTCTGGAATCAATCACAACGAGTCCACGCGGTATTCATGGCACAACGGACTGACGCCAGTACAAAGGTAGGAGTACTTGTAGAAAAGTCACAAGATGCAACAAGAAATTCGAATAGGCTCTTTCTTCGACCGGATAAAAATCCGTTATGCACATCGAAACTCAATGAACAAAAAAATTGAAATATCCCCAGAATTTTTTCCCTGTTTTGAAAAAATATTCTCTTCACAGTTTTTAGAGCAGCTTTCAATAGCAAATATTAAAGCGTATAAAAACCTTCGAGCGACTCAGGCTAATGCCAGCATATGGTAACAAAAGCATGGGTATACCATGTTCCAGGGGAAAAATACTGCGTTTGTATTGGAAATTCTCTTAACCTTATTTTTTCTTTCTCTATTGAGTGAAAGGACGGTGCCATATTAGGTTTCGTTATCAAGAGCAGCCGGATGCATTTCACCACCATTCAAAACGTAAACAAAATATTTTTCGGCTCCACTGTTGTTCTCGAAATCATTGATGTTCATTGAAATGGCGGGAGATAACGAGCAAGCGCCGCTCTTTTTGAATTACGCCTGAGTAACAACAATCTCGAACGATTTTCTTTTGTGCTCAAATGAAGTCGTTGGAGTTGCAGCAGTGATAATTTGGCGTTAATAGAACAGAATCAGCAACTCGCTACACATTTCTTGAGGAAGCAGCAGAACTCGCGGCGTCGAAATATTCCTCTGCAATAGGAAGATTTCAAGCTGCGGACTCGGCAAGGACTGTGCGGCTGGTAATGACACCTTCTATTGGGTTCAATTCATCTGATGAGGAAAATATCACAACTGATAGCTATTCACGTATTATTGATCGCCGCTTAATTTTTCTTACAAATTTAATAGCGAAGGGGAGATGAACTTCATAGTGACTGTATGTTTTGGCCCTTTTTCTGAAAAATACGCACAAGTTTCACCGTAAGAATAAATTTTTGCAGTACAGATAAAACAAGTCAAAAATAATAATGGAAGCAAGACATAACAGAAAAAGTTTATATATATATATATATAAATACAAGCATCCAAAACGAAGTAAAATAGTTATTTAGGCAGTTCAAAATATGATTTTATTCTATAAGCATTTGATACATGAGTAAAAATTTGATCACATTAACAAACGTTTTTTAGATTGAAAAAAAACATTGCACATTTGCAAAAACCCTCATTATCAACAATCCATAGAATAGGCCAGGCAGAAATATTTGAACACTAATGTATCAATACAATTTTGTATTTTTTACACTCTAGAACACTTTAAAAAATAGTGAAAAATGAAGAAGGTAGTTAATACAAGGATGACCAGTCATTTGCATGTCGCCATCATCATTGCCCTGTAAACACCACAAAATGCAGGCATAAAGATAAATATCAAAAGAATTGAAAGTAAGACATGCTTAGGACATTTAGCGAGCTCCTATTATCGCTTTATTTGTATACCCTTGAATAATTGTGTCTACATTGATGTTTCACCGTAACTATTTCATAGAAGTGTGGGACCACAGCAACTTTTTGAGACAAAATGTACCACGAAACGCTTCGGTTGAAAAGTGGTTTGTTAAATGTAATTCAGGTTCCACGCGAAAAATCCTTTAGATTGATCTAGAACAGAGGTTCAGATGTGAAAAATTACTCCTATTTTTTTCATTTAAAAAAATATGTTATGTACATAAATATTCGGAAATAAATAACATAAACACATTTTCCTATCACTTGGTAACATTAAATAAACCCCTTTAGAAAAACAAATGTACCCAAGGGTACATATGTACCCTAGGCTTGGAACCTCTGATCTAAAAGTAGCAGGGATAAAAGTCTATTCGTAATAAGCTATGATACATAAGCAGAAACTACAGATTACATTAGATTAGATGTTAGCTTAGGCCTCTCTAACCGCAACAAAGGCGTTCCAAAGAGAGAAAGGGATCATTTAAAATGGACATTAGGGAACTTGGAATCTATGCTCAAAGTGCATGGGAACAGGCAGTTGGGAAAGAAGTAAATGAAACAACCCAGCAATTGAAAAAGAAAGTAGTAGGTGCGGAAAAACAGGACAGCAGTGAACCCGAAAAAGATGATTCGTAACAAAACAAAAAACCTATTCTATATCAACAAAAGGAAGACCAACCTAACCATTAACACGGGACAACACATATTCCCCTTAGGAGCACTAATTCAAGTATAGATTTAATGGTTGCATCCCCCTGAGGGGGGCAGAAACTACAATCACGATCTCTGGCAATACATGACTTCTAAAGATATCTCACTTGAAATCCGGTCAGCAATTTGCGAAAAACAATGTGAAACTCGAATGAATACAGAGTATATCCTCATTGTTAAGTAGACACAAAGCGCGTCAACAAGCTTTCATGTATAGAGTGTAGCAGAGAAGAAAAGGCCGTTATTAATCGTTCAAAGTATTCAGCTTAACAGGTTGGTCGCGACTTGAGCCGCCAGTATACACGAGGGAATCTTCATAATACTGCTGATAGATCAGCAGTCACCAACTCAATTTGCATGAATATTCAATCCCCAGTAAATGGAGGCATGATCCAGTTGATGTTACCAATTTTCAAAATTACTTACTACAATTGACTTCAAATTTGAGATGAAAATTGAAGCACGAAAAGCACAATGTTGGTTTATGACAGCTGTCTGCACCCGAGCATACGGGGCACAACTGGAGCGATTATCGACAGACTATAGCTATTGGAGAGGGTACCAGCTATTATCTCTCTGTTCTGATCCACTTCACATTTCAGCAGAAATTCACTGTTTTGCTGTAAGCTGGCCGCAGTCGTTGTTAGCAAAATTTTGGCCTGGACTTTTTAGCGAGCATGAGGAGGTTACTTTCTTGGACTGGTTGTAACCTGGACTGCTGCTGCCTTTCGCTTCCCTCCTGTGTGTAGTAGTCCAGGTTATAATCTTCCCTCTATAACAACGAATATCACCGGGCCTCACCTCAGAACAGTAAATCAGACCGTCGAACCTACGCAGAGCACGTCCTGCATCAGGTACATGTATAAGTGGCGCTTCCCAGGTTTACAGACTGATGAAGCAAAAACTACTTCAGTGATGTTCATTTTCAAACGGATTCTGTATTTCAGTATTTTAAAATCATGTCGCCTGATTACTTGATCAATGAATGATATTTATTTAGGTGATAATTGATAATGACTGAAACGATGGTTAATTGATAGTTTAATAATTGATAGTTTATTTTTAATTATGTAATTAATCGTTAACTCAAAGTGACCTAATTGATAGGAAATAAATTTGCCTGGAAGTTTATTCCCAGTAAATTAATTGATAGACAATAGTTAAAAAAATAATTGAAAGTAAATTTATGGCGAATTAACAGAATTGGTTGTTAATTCAACCATAGCAAGTTAGTTATTATTAATAATCTAATTCCTAATCGAATCCCTTTCTAAGAGACCCCGCTGTGTAGACTCAACATTAATTTGTTTAGGAATTTATTCCTGATTTTTTTCCCGAACGGAAATTTAAATTGAAGGAATAAGAGTGCGACTCCGTCAAATTTTCACAGGATGGGCTATATCTCCTCCACCGGAGTTTTATTTAAATGTACATGTCATAATCTGCTTAACTTGTGCACCGTAATAATTCAAAATTAAACCCAAAAAGCTTGTTATAAATGTTATTTCAGCAAAAATTTCACCTCAGTTAGAAATTAATTTTTGCCAAACCCGACCAGGCTAAAGATTTTTGTTTGGACTAAAGGTGACACTGTCTACAGCAATAAAAAGATCATCCTTACAGTTAAACATGGTATTAGCTAGATTTTGATATGGTGTTCCACTGCTTTTAATAAAATCCGAACACAACAAACAGTCGAAAGAAAGACGAATAGCGCCAAATATCGTAATACTTTATTAGTAATAAGTAGAGAAATACATCTACAAATGAGCTCTTTATTAATGAGGCAACGATCGTAACCAATGCAAAGCAGCACGTGAATAGTTCAATAATGTCCTTAAATAATATCCTTTCATAAGGCCTTAAATTGATTAAGTCATTCATTCTTGAATCTGATTGAAAATATTAAAGACATTGAAGTTTGAATCCCCTCAAGAAGGTCAAATGGTTACGGTGAATTGAAGATGGTCGCCATCGAAAAAATGAGTTTCAATTTTCTTTTTATTATGAAAAAATATTTCAACGACCTACGGAAATTTCACCCCTGCGTTAATGCCGAAAAGATGTGGAGCATGAAAATGTCCAAAAATGTTTATTCAGCACCCAAATTTAACTATGTAATTAATGGTCAACTCAAAGCGACTTAATTGAAAACCAGGAAATAGATTTCCCTGGTAGTTAATTCCCAGTAAATAAATTGATAGACAATGGTTTTCGCTTTGAGTTAACTATTAATTACATAATCAAATTTGAGTGTTGAATAAACATTTTTGGACATTTTTGTGCTCCACATCTTTTCGGCATTAACGTATTGGTAAAACTTCCACTGCGTTAATGCCGAAAAGATGTGGAGCATAAAAATGTTCAAAAATGTTTATTCAACACCCAAATTACTTCTTCACTGTCTATTCTCTATGATTTCTATAAATTTCCATGTGTGTTACCTCTCCTTACTCATAAATTTTCGTTATTAACATGAATATATTTTGCCAAAAAGTAACAAAAAACATCCCTTTGTCTCAGGTTTCTATAATACAAAATGACTGGCATCCATGAGTTTCCGAGTTCTTACCCCCTATTTTCGATCAGTTTCTGGGTACTGCCGTAGGAAGGTCTTGGTTATGTATCTACAATAGACGATGCTAAATTCAACAATTGAAATGCATAAATACTTGGTCACCCAAACCGTGAAGATAACTTCAGCTCACGGCAGGGAGATCAAGAAAAGAAAAAAAGTCGCCCCGAGACGGGGCTATTCCTGCCGACGCTGAGAGGGCACGGAACGCAGGACGGCAACGAGCCGCAGGTCGTGAAGGCGCCTCCTTTGACCTCCTGACGCGCGGTCCCGGCCCTCCCCTGGTGTTGTTGTGCGAAAATATCTCTAGTTGCGGACAGCCGTCCGATTTACCGGAACAGTATGTCTTACCGTTAGACAATTCATGAGAATAGTAAAGTTGCCTTTCCTTCAGATTCATTCATCCAAATGAAAATTTAGAGCCGACCTGCTTTTAAAAAGAAGAAAGATGGACTTATAGAACTGGTTCAACTTAGACGTCTATGTAGTCTCGAGTCGAGCCCCCAGCAAGCGAAATATTTCGAGGACTGTATTATCGAATTTGTGACACCTTCGGACAGGTTTTATTGACCACTGATCAGCAATAAAATATTTCCATCAGTCCATACAATAAAATCATTCGTTCAAGAAATATAACAAGAATAGGAACGCTGAATTTAAAAACAGTAATAAAAAAACTGAATAAAAGAATAGAAATTATTCCGTAACGTAGCCCTTCCCCCTTTATGCTCTCTAGTTCGTTTTACTATTCCCTCACACAGATGAAATCAGCAACTTTCCAAACCTGGCTACAGCGTATTTCATTCGCTGTGAAAGGGTTTTGAGCCTTTCCTTTTCCCTCAATATTTTCTTTAAATTGAGCTTATAAAAGGAAAAAATCCATTTCTCATGAATAAAATGTTAAAGTCAGAAGGTATTCAACATATTGTTTTACACTACCTAGTATTTTAATGCAAATTTGATTAGATTAAAAGTTCGTCTAATTCTCTCTAACCAATACAAAAGTTTTCCAAAGATAGGAATGAGGATGGAAACATTTGGCTTGAAATTTAGGGAAAGGGGACCATTGCACAAAATGGTCCTTCACACCCTTCACGCAAAAACAGTAAAATTTAACACGTTGACTACGTTTCCGCAGTTGCTACGGTCGGTTTGGTTAGGTTGGAAGAAGCAGAATTGAAAAGCCATCTTCACCGCTTGATTACATTCTTATCTTTTCTAAGAAGCGGGAAAAATATAACTGCATGATAACATTTTATCTTGTACGTCATAGTTCAATTTAAACAAAGAGTGTGAAACCAGTAAAATGGTAGACGTTGTTACTGGTACGTTAATAGCAATTTACCAAGTGGTACACATATGTACCAACACTTAGTGATCGTGGTAAATCAATTTATGCAACAAATCGAAAATTGAAGAAAAAAGCAATGCGAGATCGCTGAAAAAACGAAAAAGTAATCCAAAAAACGATGGTGTGTTATAAAACCAATAAACTAATTCTATTTAATCAGAAGTAAGGCCTAACTAGCCTTCAAATCGAAACCTCACATCCTCCCTATAACAGCAACAATCCTCAGTGACACAATAACTGTATGTCATGAAGAATGGCATTAGATTAGAATCAATACTCCCAGCACCCTCTGGAAAAGCAAATGCCACATGGACGGCTTGAGGCTGAAACAAAGACATCTATACTTGGCTCTCGAGCCAGCGACCTGAGTGCGTTCTATCGAGAGGCGCAGTAACAAATACTGCCTTCACTAAGGCAAATCGCCTCTCAACTCATCACCGATATGGGAGCTAGACGAGGAAGCCCAGGTAACAATGAACGCCTCGCACCGGCGCTAAATGGGAAAAGAATGATGTACGACTATACGTAGCCCTCCTAATATTCTGTGCTCAGGCAGTTCTAACAATTGACCTCCAGTGAGCGCAACTGCCTCTCATCAAAACAAATAGGCACAGAATTGTGTGTGGTGGTGAGTGTAAGTTACCTCACTGCGTAGAGCACCGAAATTAAAAGCATATTCAATTATCTGGATGCGTTTCATTTCAGTGTTACGAAAATTTTAGGTAGTTCGAATAGGAAGTGAAGACACAGGCTTCAATTCCAAGTGAAATGTTAAACTCTCGCGATCAAAATATTGTATTATTACAAGAGAATAGTTGCTAGTCTTTACCTCTACATTGAGCGAAAGGATGATCTAAAAGTTTATAAACGGTGCCTGGTCACATAAGGGTCCAATAAATAAGCGCATCAATCATTTAATTTCTATCAGACCTCTTCATTCACCGATAGAAGTGATACACTTCAACCCAACTCAGATGCGGGAAATGAAGGACACCGAGCTAGTGAAACTAATTGAACCATGATAATTTCAATATCACTCGAGGTTTCTTTAACGTCAATTCTTTATAAGGAACATGATTACAATGCAAGGCGTTTTTCACATGGCAGAATTACCACATAAAATACGAAGTTTGAGTCATCAAAACTAATACATAAAAACCAAAATCTAGTCCCACTCTTTCACTAAAAACATACATTTAAATAACCTAGTGTCATAGTAAGAGGATAAACATTTTCAGCAATGAAATTCATCTAATATATTTCATTCCAGATTTAAGAAATCCACGAAATGCGTAGAAACAGCAAATATCGCCTTTCAATCAAGCTTCAGAAGAAAAGGAAAACAATTAGAAGAGACAACACTTGCCAGCGCGCAGGCTGCTATGGATTCGTCGCGACACACTCCGACGTACGATCCGAGGATGGCAAGGAGAAAGCTTGTGAGCGCGAGTATGTGATGAGTATTGCCAGGTTTGAGACCCTGCAACAAAGAGCTCTCTCGGCACGATGGCGCAGGTCCTAATCTGGAGTGCTCCTCGCGATATTGGAGAGCGTCTCATGGCACCTCATAATGAGGCTCGACATAAAGAACAGAAGGCTCGCGTTCAAGGGCTTTCTTTGAGTGATATGATCTCACTAGGAGATTACCAGGTGAACACATAAAAGTATACAAAGGAAAAGAGGGATTTTGAAAGCACAGGGAAGTATTGGTATTTAATTGTCGTCCAATGAATCGACTCGACTTTTAATCGAACTTGAACCACTTTTTCTTTTTTCGTTTTCTTGTAACTACAACATTCCATTTTATGCACCTCAAATACAGACACTCACAAGAAAAACTTTTCAATTAGGATCCACGATAATTTCATCGAAAGAACCTAAGTGAAGTCTGAATTCCCTTCTTGCATAAAATTTGTACATGCTATCATGTTTTCCCAAAAATTTAAGGGAAATCGGAACAAGAAGCGTTCAAATCGGTAGCTCAACAGATTAGATTTGATTATAAGGTAGCTTAAGCCTCCCTATCCGCCACAATGGCGATCCTAAGAGAAGAAGGAGGACGGCACCATATAGTATAGAGGTAAAGGAACGCGGAATTTATGCAGAAACGGCATAGAAACAGTGAATTGAGAAAGAAGATAATGAAACAAGATCAACGTCGAAGAAGAAAGTAGTAGGTGCTGAGAAAAGGACAACAGTGAATCGAAAATAAGACGGTCCTTAACATAAAAAAAAAATTTTATTTCAATGAAACGAAGTCCTACCTAACTCTCAGCTCGAGCCCTCACATTTTCCCCCTGGGAGTACTAATTCCCATAGAGACAATGGTTGTATCCCCCTGAGGGGAGGCAGCTCAACATCTGAGGAACTACACTGTGGTGATGTAAATACGAAAATAATGGCCCCAACCATTAGAGAATGTAAGCTAATTCACGTCAAAATAAATCAGAATTTTTTGCATTGAAGGATGTTTTTTAAATAAGCAAGCGAAAACTTCCAAGTGTCTTCAGAGAGACAGCCTCATTCAGTGTGCCGACAAAAGGACAAAACGTGTAGTGAAGTGATAGTTGCTCCAGCGGCGGCTGAATAATTTGTCTACACAAGCAAGGTGGTATAGATTCGCACTTCCTACGCTTCCACAAACGATGGCAGGCGCTCGGAGCGAGAAAATTTAGAAACCCTGCCTTCTTAGGCTTTACACGCCACTTTGTACACAACCTTTTACGATGGAGAAGGCCGGGCCACATTTTCCTTATGACGAGTGCAATCAAGATTCACGTTTTCGTTTCAACTTCTGACTCCTTTAGACTTTTTTAGTGTGTCCAGAATGAAGGCAAATGAAATTAAAGACCCAACGAAGGGCAAAACAGTTTAAGTCCTTTGAAGTTAATTGGAGCGTCTAATCAGGCATACAAACAAATCGTTTTGGAATGCTGGATCCTTGACTTTAGCCTTTTTTTCTTTCAAGAATCCAACATGTTTTACATTAGTTCGAATGAAAACACATTGATTCTAGTAATGGATTATCTGTCCCATTAATGAGCATTAGAAATAATACAAAAATTGCAAGAAAAAACATTTGAACAGGATATGAAGTTGCTTCTTGGTAGCAAGTCAGTCTCCATGGAAATGTATGCGTTGTGACAGATATTTGGGCTAAATTTTTTTAGAAATTGCCATCATTTTCTGGTTCATTTAACTCAACACCCAAGATAAAGTTTATGACTTCCTAGCAATACGTGATAGTTGATTATGAATTAAATTTTGCACATTTACATGATTTAGAAATAGCTACCCTGGCGTTTAATCCAGTTAGACACAATAAGTGCAAATTCAAATGACCTTCATGAATATCTGATGTTTATTAGACGCCTGAACAATACAACATTAACGCGGAACTGAGAGTACAAAACCAGACATCGCTATTGGTACCGGGTATTTTGTTGCCTTCTGAAAGTATAGGGACTGATCGTGTGAGCAAATAATAATAATAGTATTGATAGTTATTAAAAATAATAACAACCGCGACAGGTACAGTGACTGTCGCAATGCCATCACCGAATTCCCTGTAAGAGTGACGCTGAGTTCTTCACAGCAGCTCAAAGTCGCCAAAACGCGACGACTGGCACTGCTTTTCTGTGCACTCATCTGGAGATAGCGATCACATAAACACAAAATTGGTCATGACATTAGAAGTAGTGTGCAGTGTGACTTCTTTATTCATCGCAGCCTTGAAAGGTTACTTTCGGTTCCCATATAATGAGCCTCATCCTACAGCTGCCACGGAGTGCACACACCTCCTAAAAATTTGTGTGTGAGCAACTTTCTAACAAAAACCAATAAAACTAGAATAACATAATGGAAGGTCATTGGTTTTCCTGCATAGCAAAAGACACTAACCCCCCAAAATTATCTTAAATTAATTTTTTTCGCTCTACTTAAGTTTCAAAACGTATTTGCTTCACCGCAGCCCAGTAGAATCCAAACAACGAAAGGAAACTTTTACTTATTCAACTAAATTGCTTCCACTGAGCGTAAAACTAATTTATTGAAAAAGTCATTCAAAAAGCAAGAGCTAATCGTTAATTGCGAGCTCGCTATTTTATTGGGCTGTTCCGAACCATCGAAAGAAAAAAACAAAGCGTAGAAGTTGCACTCGAGATGTTGCGAATGGAGCTATCAATAGGTTGCATTAACAATGCATATCGGTCGAAGCTACAAGCATGGCAGCAACTTGGCGAATAATTATTCACTGCGAGACTTCACAGGAATGAAGTTCCAGGAACTGGCGAGCGCTGGCTGTAAGGTAGACAAAGATCAGCCTGAACACGACTCCCTAGTTGAGGGTTGTGACCTCAGTTTCTCAAGGTGAATGCGTCACGTTTGCTTTGCTGGTACAGAAGCGTTTCTTTTCGTTTGTGATCGTTTGTTTGTGATCTCAGTTTCTCAAGGTGAATGCGTCACGTTTGTTTTGCAGGTACAGAAGGTTTCTTTTCAATAATGGGTAAGAGAATGTTATAGCCGTAACTTTTTATCAAATCAGATCAATTTCTCAACCCTATTATTTTTCAACCCAACATCACATTATCGCCAGCCATTGACGTGGCGAATTTGTTCTGATCGCGAACAGAGTTTTCAGGACTGTCTAATATTCTATTTCTAAGAATCATGTTTTAATTAGAAAATTATTAGTATCACGATATTTAGAAAACGTTTATTACAATTAAATTCAATACTTTCCAACAACCTAAAACATTTTACTTCGCGTTTGAAATTATCATAAGCAGCATTTCTGAGTAAAACTAAGAAAATACAGGAAACTGTTTTCTTGCATCTTTTCAGTGTCTTTATTCAAAGTGAAAGAAATTCTGACGGCGTGGCTTCAAAAATTAAAAAATTTGGTTGAGGCTGCTCTTTCTTGATGACAAAATACAGGAATTAACAGGGTCACATTCATTGGAAAAACGTAAAGTACAGCATAAATCTTATAAATAGGGCGATGCTAAAAGCTGATCAAATTTTTCGCAAGGCAAGGAACAACTCAAGCAGAACTTATCCGGCAGCACAGGTTATTTGAATGTTATCAAATCAACGAACGTAAATCCGAGGAACCGTGACGTGTATTCTTCCCACGAGAGCTCCCAAACGCCTGTCCCTCGAGTGCTGCTATCCAATACCGCGACCGAGACGGGAGATCATTTCCTTGACGCGAAATTACATTTCTTCCCTCCGATAGGATCATGAGTCGAAAAAAAAAATTTCTGACGACCGCTGCCACTTCGTTCCACCGGCGAAGAAACATTGGCTGATTGGTACGAACAGAAAATGGAGTCTCTTCGGAGTTTTCGGCGTGGCACCAGCAGCCATATCGAACAAGTTCATCATCGCAGATGAGCAAGAAATGCCTCAGGAAAGAGAGGCAATATTGATGTTGATAAGACAAGATTGTACCTGGTCTGCGAGAGAGTATTGTACACGATTAGCTTGAGTTCAGCCTCAATACAGCCAGCCAAGGAGCCGAACGCAGTATTATAACAACGGAAAAGATGAACACCGCATCGATTTAGCAGATTGAGGTAACAGATCGTTGCTGCACTTTTTGATGCCTCTGTGCTCATTCAAGTGTGCAATAAAATTGACTTCCTGCTGGTCAAAGTGCGCCACTATCGATGTATTTATTTGTAACGGCTTGACCTAAATGGTAAGACAAATTATGTTTCTTAGTTAGCTGACATGCGGAATTAAAACACTAGCAAATATGGTACATGAGACATTCAGTGTACAAGCTCCTACGGTTGGTGGTTCAAAGCGAACGAGAAAGTATCATCACGCTCGACCGTAAACATTCACTCAAGCAAGCATAGCAAGATTTTGCTCGAAATTAGATACCTGAAGATCAATAATTTCCTATCATTACAATATAGAGAAAACAAAATGGCGAAATTTCTCGTCAGTACTGCCAGAGAAAGTATTCTTAAATATGTACTTTAGTGACTATGAAACCTATTTTCCATAGGATATATATAAGTGGTTTGCTTTCTGCATATTCGAATTATAAATAAAAGTGCCAAGATACACGTCTTAAATCTCATTATTTATTTAGGAAAGTCATTGAATAAAAATTTATCTGAACGTTTCGACCTCCA
>JACJUY010011267.1:15573-26117 GCA_014220935.1 Platorchestia sp. MABIK
TTATTTTTTCAGACTTACTGAAGATGGAGCTGGTCTCCGAAACGTTTAAAATTGACTAATTCAGATATTTTATATTTAGTTTCATAAATTCTATTAAATATGATACCTCTCCGTGCTGTTTTCTTCGTCTTTATTAAATTCTTAATGATAGTCCGACTCAGGAGTGTAAATTTTACTATTTTCCATTGTTACGTTCAGAATTTATCATCGCCATTACAAACTGCCCCATGCAGATTTGGAAACTAAAGGTTCATTGAATGGTATAATAATGTGAATTAAGCGACAAATATCGTTAACATGAGTAGCATGCATGTATGATGAGAAAGAATGCTTCTGCTTTACCAGAAAGTAGACCAATACCCAGACCGATGGAGCTGGAAGGACCTCCTATGTTAAATGTTGCCTAAACTGTAACCGAATTTCATGGCTCTGAAGCTGCGAAGAAGAAAATTCGACCCCTTTTGGCACATGGAATCAAGCAGTGAAAAGGAAAAGTAACAGCATAGACATATAACTACACACAAAACGTATTCTCAGTTGGTTGCTCTTGAAAAGACTTTCAGAGGTAAAAATTAAAAAGTAAACTGGCGCTACGAGCATCTCTGATCTTTTTTACGCTTAATGCAATAGCTCACCCATGTTTTTGAGTATACGATCAGTATATTCTGTAGCTGAGTGGAACACGCAAACAGATACAGTGAGATGAAATAAGTATTTGGACATAAAATTTTTATTTTATTTTGACGTTTACGTAAAATTGTAGCCTACTCGTATGAAACTCATAATATGATGGCAGTAACACATACAAACATATTCCATTAAAAAAACATGGTATTTATTGAATGCGTACAATTTATAAAGAATTTTAGCTAATAGGGAATGAAAAAGTATTTGGACACTTCTATCCTTCTTGTAAACTTCCCATAATTGTATACGTCAAAGAAAGTCATTGCCTATGAACCTTCCTAGCATCAAGTAGAAATACACTGAGAGATTACTTCAGGTTATCAGTGTGGCTGCCTGTCATTGTTGCACGAAACCTCGATGTGATAACATTGCAACATGCCTAAGTAAAAGAAGCTGTCAGAATTCACGAAATAGCGAATTAGTTCGGAATTTAAAAAGCACGAAAGCTTTAGAAGCATATGAAGAACCATTAATGCTCCTGTAGGTACAAAAGGTTTCTTTGGGAGGAAATGGAAGGAGTCACAGAAATAACCTACAACAAGCGTGCCAATATCGGGAACCGCTCGAAAAATTTCTGAAAGAAGTTTTAGAAAGATGTTGTGTACAGTTAAGACTAATGTTTTTGTTGCTCTAGAAATGCTACCAACAGACCTCAGCATGGATGGCACTACTGTTTTGCAGGAAAACAATTAGTCACTAACTCCACCGACAGCGTCTACAGTCACGGAGGCCTCGTAAGACTCCCTTGATGAAGAAGAGGCACCTAAAATCAGGCTTTTATTTTGCAAAAAAAACATTTGAATAAAGAGAACGGCTTATTTGAAAGCCTTTTATTAATAAATACTCTATAGTGAAAACTTCAGTGTTTCGAGTGCAAAATGGAGCTTTTTGGCTTCAATGATACAACACACATCTGGCGATACGATGGTTCTGCGTATGACATGAACAGTACCATCTATACAGTGAAACATGGCGGAGGGAACATTATGATCTGGTGGTGTATTTCCTTTATTGGTGTAGGAATACTAGAAATAGCTGATGGAAGAATGGATGGGGCCAAATACAAACAGATTTAGGACGGTAATTTGCAACAGTCAGCAGAAAATATTTGATTCGTGAATGAATAATGGTTTCAACTGGAAAATGATCCAAAACACACAGCTAAATCATAATAAAAATGGTTTGTAGATCAGGGTGCAAATGATTTCAAATGGCCTAGCCAATCGCCTGACTTGAACCCAATCAAAAATTTATGGTGGATTCTGAAAGCGCGAATTCACGCAAGACTGCCTTCAAACCTTGAAGAATTATAGACTCTTGTTGAAGAGGAGTGGGACAATATTCCTCATTGATTAATTATAAGAAATTCTAGCCTCCCTTTACCGCGATAAAGATGTTCAAAGAGAGGAAGGAGGAAGGCACCATTTAGTATGGAGTTAAGGGAACGTAGAATCTATCCACAAAGTATATGAAACAGTAAACTAAAAAAGAAGTTCATGAAACAAGGAAAAAGTTGAAGAAGAAAGTAGCAGGTGCTGAAAAACAGGACAGCAGTGAACTGAAAAAAGATGTTCCATAACAAAACAAAACCTTATTCGATTTAAATAAAAATGAGGCCTACCAAACTCCCAGCTCGGGCCCTCACACATTTTCACCCTGGGAGAGCTAATTCCCATAGATACAATAATTGTATCCCCCTGAGGGGGGGACAATATTCCTTTGAAGTGTTGTCAGGACCTAATAAAAAGCTTCAAAAATCATTCAAAAGCAGTAATTGCGGCTAGAAGAGGTTCGACCAAATAGTAAGTGTTATTTTACAACTGTTCAGATACCACACATTTGCTAAAATGCGTATAAATTGTATATATTCGATAAATGTCACGTCTTGGCTGATGGAATATGTTTACATATTCCATCAGCTGATGGAATATGTTTACAACGAAATAAAACAAAGCATCTCACTTCATAGTGCTGACGACGCAAGCTGAAGAGACAGCGCAGTCTGAAGAGACAGCGGTGATCTGTACAGTGTTTACCTACTGTAAATATTGTGCATCACACCACACATTTCGATGCCACTACAAAGTGACCGCAGCTAGCCAGGCTGAGCAAATCTGGAGCTCGGCGAGGCGGCTGGGGCTGCTGAGCTCATGCGCGTGACCGCGAGGCAGCGAGGGCAGCGAGGGCAAGGAGCGCTGCTACGATATTCCCTCGGCCTGCCTCGGAGTACCGTCCATGTGTCGGCCTTGTGCCCCGCAAGCTGATGGATCGCCAGCGCTTGAGCTCATGAACCCGCATTGCTTCTTGGCCTTATGGCCGCCTCTCCAGCAGCTCATCCATGACTTGGAATATCTTCTCTATCGCTGCGAGTTTTTGGTCAGCACAAAATAGTTCTAGCGTTTTTACCTTTTGCTCGGATTTAAATTCTGGTGATAATTTTGCTGACCATAATATATAAGCCGTCTGAGACCACTCTGTTAAAATCATCCGGTGAGTTAGAGCAATGCTTCTGCTCGGTTCAAAATCACATTCGTCTAAAGTTCATAACACGTCTTATCAGTCGTGTCACATTCACTACAAACTCAACGTAAGGAAAATGTTAAAATAAGCTATATTAGATAAGATTAGATAAGTTAGTTTGAGCCTCCCTAACTACAAAAGGTGTTCCCAAGAGTAGAAAGAGAAAGGCAGCATTTAATTTGGAGTTTAGGGAGTGGGGATCTGTGCACAAAATGTTTTCGCACACATGACCTCACTGCATAGAAAACGTATGTCGAGAAAGGCGTTAATGAAAAAGACCAAAACTTGAAAAATAAACAAGTTGGTTGTAAAAAACCCAACCGCAGTGAACTGAAAAATGATGGTCCGTAACAAAACGAACAAAGCGTGTTCTATTCAAATAGAAGGAAGGTTTGCCTTACTTTCAGCTCGGGACCTCACATCATTTCCGGGGAATGCTAATTCCCATAGATATCATAGATGCAACCCCTCTGAGGGGAGTGAACTATGTTTCCCAGTTGTAGCTATCTTTTCCATTTTTTGGCAAAAAACGTCAAAATAAAATTGTGTAAAAATGTCAAAAATTGAGAGCATTTAGTGCCAATACTCTGTTACTTTGTAACATAATAACGCAAATTCTTCGATTCTGTAAGTTTTGAGAATCGTGATGCAAAACTGCTTTGTCATTTTTTTCCCAGTTGAAAATCTTATTAAGCGCTCATAAGCGTTCAGGTTTTTCACCTACACCGGCAAAATTTTACCACTTATAAAATAAATGAATATATTCCTCTTTCGAGAAATGATTCTGCGCACTCAATCAAATCTAACCACGCTCGTCGAAAGTTCAAGCATCAACACAACTCACAAATTGCAACTTGATATCCAACAGTTAGGCACGAATTTAAATCCTAAGATGAATATTACCCCGCCTAATACGGTGCAGGAAAACGGATGGCATTCATAACAGCATGAAGTCTTCTAGAATAAAAAAAGCAGCTGTCGTCCTCTTATTTTTTCTCGAACTTCTCTTCAATAACTGTGAGTTACGATCATACAGAACTTAGTTTCATCTGCGCTGTGACAGCTGATATTTTTCCACTTTTCCAATACGCGAAATGAAACTTCGGTTCTGTGCCTCTTAAAACATCAAACACTTCGGCTACCTTGGTTAAGGAAGGACCCACCGTTCGAGCACCAACAATTTCTCCACGTGCAACATTCAGTTAGCTCAGATATAATGCATTCACTTAGCTCAGACATAATGCATTCCCTTAGCTCAGTCATAATCCATTCCCTTAGCTCAGTCATAGTCCATTCCCTTAGCTCAGACATAATGCATTCACTTAGCTCAGACATAATGCATTCCCTTAGCTCAGACATTATGCGTTCCCTTAGCTCAGACATAATGTATTCCCTTAGCTCAGACCCAATGCATTCCCTTAGCTCAGACCCAATGCATTCCCTTAGCTCAGACCCAATGCATTCCCTTAGCTCAGACACAATGCATTCCCTTAGCTCAGACATAATGTATTCCCTTAGCTCAGACACAATGCATTCCCTTAGCTCAGACATAATGCATTCCCTTAGCTCAGACATAATGTATTCCCTTAACTCAGACACAATGCATTCCCTTAGCTCAGACTTAATGTATTCCCTTAGCTCAGACATAATGCATTTCCTTAGCTCAGACATAATGCATTTCCTTAGCTCAGACATAATGCATTTCCTTAGCTCAGACACAATACATTCACATAGACGACTACCGCTGTTCTGACAACGACTGCCTCTTGCAACGTACCGAGGACATTGTACATGTAGCGCAAGTTCGCAAATTCAACAGTGCTCTTCACAGGCTTGGCCACAATCAACACTCACGTTCAAGCTTGCATTTTACGAGGTGTTTCCATATTTTTGGACAGCCTCTGTACATTCATTCTGACGTGCGAAATAAGTCAAAAATTTAATTCAATTAACGATCATTTATTTTTCAAATTTCATTCGTCTTTTTAATTAGTTTAGCCGCTAGCTTAAGCCTTTGTAATCACTACAAAAGTGTTCCCATGGGAGAAAAAAGGTGTTCCCATTAGGAAAAAAAGTGTTCCCATGGGAGAAAAAAGGTGTTCCCATGAGATAAAAAGGTGTTCCCATGAGAGAAAAAAGGTGTTCCCATGAGAGAAAAAAGGTGTTCCCATGAGAGAAAAAGGTGTTCCCATGAGAGAAAAAGGTTCCCATGAGAGAAAGGGAATCAAGGGATATGAGTAGAAGACGTGTCCCCACACTTTTCGCAGAGTACAACAAGATGGAGAGATGTTTATGAAACAAGTTAGAACTTGAAGAAGGAAGTAACGGATGTTAGAGAAAAGGACAGCAGTGAACTGGAAGTGATAGTCCATGACAAAAGAAAAACTTATTCTATTTCAACAGAAGGAAGGTCTATCTAATCTTCAGCTTGATGCCTAATGATTTCTCCCTGTTAGCGCTCTCATAAATACAATCGTTATCTCCCCTAAGGGAAATAACCTTTAAAACTCCTGCTCCTTCTACTCTAACTAAATGAAGAAATCTGAGCTGACAAATTAATGAAAATACAACACATTTCCTAACTGTAGAAGTGTTTGTTCTTAAAGTGAAAAGAAGTAAATAATAACAAAACTTGAGAGCAGTCTTTCACGAATGAAATTTTCAAAACTGCACAACAAGCAAACCGCAGTGCAGCTACGATTCGAGAGGAGATGCAATCTCATGCGGAGAATTTGGCGAGCCGCTTTTGCCACGCGGTCTTTGCAGCTCTGCATCTGTCTGTGGTGTAACCATGCGTGGGGCCATGATCGAGGTCGTTAGTGAAGCCTTTATTGAAGTCTCGAACTATGCGCTTGCTCTGGTATTTAAAACGGCCTTTACGTGCAGGGGACAGGCTGGAGAGTGTACATATGACTGATGAACACCAGGAATATCAACACTTCCATTTACGACTTAACCAGAAAGGAGAGCTGCGGGCCATTTCGGCAGCTGTTATGGAGTGTTCTCTTCATTGAGGGAGCTAGACTACAAGCACCAGCAATGGCAGTATTGCGTGCGTCCAGGAATGCCATATAACTGTAAGAGACCTCCATCTTGGGCGCAGATGAATTAAATGGAGCAGTTAGCGGTCTTCGTATTCGGTACAAACTCGGACGTGGAGAAAATGCGTCTGCAGATATTTTTTAAGATCTACAATTCGTCATTTTTTAATCTGAACCGTGCAATCAAGTTATTGATGGTCATCACCGATGTCAACATTATATGCAATTCAATTGCAGATATTATATATACTGTCATCTAATACGTCAAAGAGAGTAAACTGACGAACGTATTGACGCAATCATAACCCACCAGAGTGAAGTTTTTAACCAAGTGAACTGAAGTTATTCGTATAGCTGTGCTGTCGTATAGTCATCCGAGAGGAACGAAATTAAATTTTCACGTTGCCTCATCCATGTTACATTTTTCATCACAGTTTATAAACTAAAACGGATTTCAGAAGACAACGTCCAGTTTGCGAAATCTATCAGAAGTACATGAATGCTAAGAGTATAAAACTAGCGCCGTGACACACCAAAAGAATTAGTAGCTATCCAGCGTGATCTGCAGGGAGAAGGCCATTCTGAATTGGCTGCTGCCTTCGGGCATCAAACTGCATTCAAGTTGTCGCTCTAGCAACACACGGACAATTATCTCATTTCCTTCTCCCTATTTTGTGTTGATGGAGAAATGACAAAACAGAATTAGGTCGTCGAGGGATTATTTCAGATAATTAATGATGAATAAAATCAAGCTGATAGAAGAAATAGCAAGCTCTAAAGCTTTTATCTCCTTAAAATGCGACTTCCATCATATGCCTCACAAAATGTGTTTGATCGCATAACATAGTGATTAGTTTTTCAAGCGACATACAACCGATGAAAAATAGATCATAGATTACAAATTTAAGTCTCCCTATTCATAATAGAAATGTTTTCGATAAAAATGAAGAAAGGCACCGTTTTTTACAATAGAACCAGGGAAATAAGTAAACGATGCACCAGATAAGAATTCATAGCTAATTTAAGCCTCCTTTTAACTGTAACATAGGCACTCCAGAGAGAGTAAAGATGAAGGTACTCCTAGGTATAGAGTTGAGAGATCGGGGAATCTATGCACAAGATGTTTTCCCACACAAGGTTTCCTTCGCATGGAAAAAGTAAATTAAGAAGGAAGATTATGAAAAGAGAAAAATATGAAGAAGAAAGTCATAGGAGCTGAAAAACAGAAGTGAATCTAAAAAAATTATCAGAACTGAAGCAAAACTTCATTTTTATTTCAACGAAAAGAAATACCACCCAATTCAAAGCTTGGGAACTCGCCATTTTACGTACTGGGAGCGCTAATTCCCATTAATACAGATCAATGCTTCCAAAGGGGATCAATGCTCGCTGTGAGACACCAGAGAGAGAGAGAGAGAGAAGTAGAGAAAAACAGGAAACCGCACTTGAATTCGAAATGGTTGAAAGAAACCAGATAGAGGCTTGATAGAGGTTGAATCGATGCCTCCTACAGATTCCCGTCAGCTCATAAAAATTGCGACGTCTTAGTCGTGGTCGGAGATTTCACGTCATTTGTGATTAATCCATGACGTGAAATTTAGTTAGCTCCAATTTATCGTTGATGTCCCGAAGAACGCTCAGGCCAGGTTTTGGAAAATCTTACGAAATGAGCAATGATACTTTTCTTGTCAAACAGATATCTGAAAAAAGTAATTCCTCACGTTTACTTCTGAGTCAACCAAAAATAGATATGCAGTCCAGTTTGTGTAGGTGAAGCATCTGCTTGCGTCATTAGATTAGGATATCTAAACTAAGGGAATATTGTCATTTCGCACATTTTTGCACTGCGTGATTGTCTTTGTCAGGGCCGTAATCTCATCACTGATGCACATGGGTTACATAACTCAAGACTTGCTTCACATCATTTCCCTTTTCTAGTTGATCCTATCGAACACGAGGTCGTTGAAAATCGTCAGAGACAAGAAAGTTCAGCCCAGTTGAAGTAACCGACTGAAAAATATTCGAAATTGAACACAACCGCTGAAGTTTGGTTAGGTTCGGGTTAGGGTTGATCCTCGACATTTCAAGTGATATTTCGTTTTGAAAGCGATTCCCTCCTTTAATATGCATATAAATCTAAAAATACAAAATAAACAGGCGAAACAAGAACACATTAGGATTCAACTTATCTTCACATTCCCCGTGTGAAAAATTTGTTCAATGGCACACATCACCAAATTTCTAATGGAAAATTGCAAACCTTATAAATACTTCCATTTGATTCCGTGATGACTGGCTCAGTAAAGATCAGAAGTGTTACGTCATTGCTATGATACCAAATCTAGGATGTTAAGTGTTAGTTTAAATCTAACTAACCGCAACAAAAACTTTCCAAAGAGAGGAATGAGGAAGGCACCATTCAGTATGAACTAAAGAGAACTCAAAATCTTTACACAAGCTACGTACACAAGTAGAAACAGAAAATTGATAAAGAAGTTCATAAAACAAGATGAAAATTGAAGAAAAAAGTAGTGAGTGCTAAAAAAAACAGGACGGCAGTGAACCGAGAGGAGATAGTTCGTAACAAAACAGAAATAAACCTTTCTATTTCAACAAAATGAAGGCCTAGCTAACCTTTAGCCCGGGACCTCACAAATGCCCCCTAGGAACGCTTTTTCCCATAGATACAATAGTTGTGTCCCCCTGAGGGAGATAAGTCTAGAATCAGGCTAGGAAATATGGGAAATATTGTTAGTGCCCAGCCTGGCATAGGAGAGAAGAGACGCTGTCAGCTCTGAGAAACCCACGACGTTCTCAGTGATGAGATTCTTAGAACAAGAGAAAATTTTGAACTTATATTAAAAGTTGAATACCTCACTATATAGGTGAACGGCGAGTTAGAAGAACAAATTTATTTCTCAGAAGCACTGCTTGCAAATTATTTTCAACTCCATTTGGCTACATCAGTTTTCGTAGACGGACATTTGAGGTGCAGGAAATCTAAAGAGACGGAGGGATAGCGACGCAAGCATTCGCCACAGCCTCCAGACTAGAATCTCCAGAGGGCAGCCAACCGTTCCGCCATTTCGGCATACTTTTTTACCTGAGAGTGAGAAAACTGGAGAGCTATGTTTCTATTTGTCGAAACTTTTTCGCGTAGTCAAATACATGTAGCAGAGCAAGGAACGCTGCTTATCACACTCTTTTGCGGAAGCCCCGGCAAATTTACGGCTAAGGGTTTCAAAAAAATACCTTGGCGTTTGGCGATTTTACAAAAATGCGAGCGGGAGTAAGTTGTTTCTGCGCCGACACTGTTGGTCGCAGGAATGAAACTCATTCAGAAATTCTGCTGGAAAATTATAATTCGGTTTTGGAAAGAAACACACGCTGAATTGTTTACGATGGAAGATGACGATTGAAGTAAATAGTAGTCCTCAATTTCATGTACATGTAAAATATTTAGGGTCATTTTTCACACCTGAAACTGAAAGTAACAAAACTTTTACTGCAGAAAGTCACTATCAGAAATTTTGGTGACTCTAAAACATCAACATCGCAAGCTAGAAAATCGAAATGTAAGATGTATCTATTGCTATTTGATGCTAACATGGGCACTAACTTCCAACAAGATCAGATAATCCTTAGGAAGAATAAATTAAACTGTATAAGGATGCATCGTACATGTCAGATTGTAGCAGATCGAAAAATAAATTAATCGATTTGTATTTATTTAATCTACCAACCAGTGACATCAGGACCCACCCCTACGCATTCGTGTATGAACTGAAAAATCCATTACGTAGCAACCTGGAATGAAGGGCTTTTTGATGTTGTGTGAGCTGCAAAATAACTCAGTCATTTTAAATGACTGAGGGCTTTTTGATGTTGTGTGAGCTGCAAAATAACTCAGTCATTTTAAAGCGCTAAATTCTCATCCCTGTGTTTAGTGATCCACAGCCAGTAAAAAAACTACAATCTTACCATGAACCTGAATCAGCAGAAGAAAAAAAAAGAAAACGAGCACAAAGTCATTACGGCAGAATGTAATCCTGTTTTTACCCTCACGGAAAACTATAGGAGAAAAAATCAATGAGTGCTATTTTTCCTACAAGGAATATTAAATTTACTGTCTTTCTCTCCAAGCGTTAGATAATGATGACTTCTATGATTACAAAAACCTTCAAATGAGCTGCGTGTGATGGAAATCAGAACGTAACTCGTCGAAACAGAACACTCACACCAACAGAGGCACACTCACCCCAACAGAGGCACACTCACACCAACAGAGGCACACTC
>JACJUY010011268.1:0-15987 GCA_014220935.1 Platorchestia sp. MABIK
CTCAGAATATTAGAATCTCTTTTCATTTATAGACTAAAGCCAAAGCTGAATGATATGCAGTCTGCCTATCTCCTACAAATGGTAAATTCCTAATTTTGTTTGGAGCAAATGTTTTTAATTTCATGTTTGTTTTTACCTTTGGATTTTCTGAATGATGACTGATTTGTAATCTTAACTTTTACAGTGTTGAGAATGACCACTGCTAGTTGGTCGAAACGTTCACTTTTATTGATTTTATCATCTAATTAGTACAAAATGAGTCTAAGCGTTGTGTCATTAGTCTTCCTATTTTTAATTATCATATGGACGAGTTACACTGATTTTGGCATCAAATTAAAATTTGTCCCTCCCTCAAAGATTTCATGTATTATGGTGGGTACGGCAAAAAATGTCAATCCACAGAGTGCATACTAGGTCTGAAGTGTTATTCAGTAAAATGAGCATTCATTTCAATAGATAGAAAGAACCAGTACCGCAGAAATACTTTGTGTGATATTCCATCAAATAACCACTCTTTGCCTCTGTCACCACCTTAAAATGAGCGGCTGCTTACTATTTTAATATTATTTCAGGATTTACAAACGGGACGAAATGATTACTTCCATTGAATTTTGCTAGAAGTTGCTGCATACCTATAATGATATTATCAAAAAACTAGTGCGTATCACGACAAAGTGATGCTTATTTCTAAGTTTCAATGAGCAATGTGAAAATCACATTTATCCCACACATAAGGCAGACGCACACCCCACTCGCAGTTTCTGATATAAATGCGTCATGTCTCATATTTTGCAACCACTGCCAAATTTTCCACGTTTTCACCAATTTGTATCGTACGTTTATCGAAATTTCACTTCTTATTGTAGTAGGAGATGACGTCAAAGTACTTTACCTCACGATAACATTAACCACTAGTGAAATGAACGAGCTTCAATAAAATAAATCTGAGTTGCATTTGAATCTTCACTTCTTCAATCTGAAACGTGTTAAAAAATCTTCGGTTTACACGAAGCAGTGTACGGATGCTTAGAGCATAAGGAGTGAGCCAGAACTGCGAAGAGATCCTGAAGATGCTCTGTAATGAGGTCATGGACCAGTTTTCCTTATTGATGAAGCAAACTCCTGCCTGGATCGACGTGGAAGAGAGTGAGAGTTGAGTGAGAATCGATTGGAGGGTTGGACAAGGCGTGTAGCGGCCCGCAGGCAGTAATGAGTAATGGAAGGATGGTGCTTCTAATAAGGGTCATGGTCCCCCGCACTATTGCTAATATAATGCAGCAACGCTATTTGCATGCAATGTTGACGCAAAACCAAATCGAAAATATTTAGGAAGAAATGGGTCTAGTTTTAATGCCGCAATTGCTACAGTCGTAAAAGTTTTCGTACGCGCCCACGATAATAAAATTAGGTTGAAAATTTCATTTTGAAAATTCAGCATGGAATATACAAAAACACATATGAGGGATTTGAAACATCTAAAGGTATTCTAAAAAAATTGAGTGCAGGTAATGCTGCTCAGAGTATGCTTTGAGAGTTATTACTCATGAGTAGACATAATAGATGATAGCAAATGATTTTCGAAGGAAATATCCCTACAAGCCTTAAGCTCGATGTACACAATTCAGAGGATGTGTTCATAATTAATTTGATGGTGTATTTTGATGTTGAAATAAAATTCAAATAATTCAACGCTAAAAAGACGAATTTATTTTAATTCTCTTTAAATATGGCTAAAAAATTGCCCCTTAAACGTTTCGTGCGACAAGAAATCGAAAATTAATTATGTTAGAGAATCACCGACAACGTACCTGCAATAATGAGGACCAACACAAATGAAAGTTTAAGTCAAATGACATCCTCACCGAGAACAGGTTAGAAAAATACAAGAAGAAAAGCGAAATCAATGACCGAAAATTTGCAGCAGTGACTGACATATAGACTGGATTTCTCCAACCGAAAACGGGAGATAGAGAAAATAAATAATCCTAAACTCGAAAGTTAAACACACTTTCATTTCAAGTACAACAAACCTTGACTTTGAGGTAGCTTATACCTGTAAGAACTACATCTTTTTACGTCATTTACGAGCAAGGCGTTCATTTTGTTAATTCCCATCCTAAAACTTACGTTCTTTCGATTAACGCAAAGAAAACACTTTTTAAAAGCGTAATTTCTCAAGATGGATGGTTTATTCAAAGAAAAAACAGAGCGAGTATGAAAACGGCTCAAAAACCTTAATTGACCAATAGGTTCATACTACTAAAGCTTCGGTATATTTATCGTGTTCGACCATCGGCTAGAGAGTTCCAGCTGCTATAACGACGACACTTATGCAGTTCTATTTTCTCAAAGTGAAGTATACAAAATGAATGCTCTCGTAATCGATGCTAAGTACACCCCATTGTATTTCATGTTAGGCGAGCACTTGCGCAAGAAATAGAACGAACAAATCCTTTAAATTCATTCATTCAAGGTTAGATGACCGTTTCCGATAATATAATAACAGAGTAAGAAGGTAAAAACACGAGTAAACCCAAATGAGAGCAAAATTTCATATTTTGCTTGGTACTGGGCGCAACTTTCACAAAATATCGCGAATGCATCTCGGTGAGAAAAAAAGTTGAAACGAACAAAATGAGGAAGAATAACGAACAAAGACACTTCTATTTGGTAGCACGGTAGGCAGGCAAATTAGGAAGTGGAGAATGGAAGGATAAGGTCTCCGTATCGTACAAATGTTAGCCTACGATAGACTCTTGCAATAAACATTATAAATATTATGATGGGTGAGCACAGAATTTCCAATGAAGATACCTAGTTCTCTAAAGTACATCGTCGAGGACAGACACAGTAAGCACACTCTGTCTGTGATCAGATCATAGTTCAAGTTTCATAAACTCCAACAAAGGCGATTCAAAGAGAGGAAGGAGGAAGGTACCATTTAGTATAGAGTTTAGGGAGCGCAAATCTGTGTACAAGGTTCATCGACACAGAAAATTGAGAAAGAAATTCATGAAAAAATATAAAAGTTGAAGAAAAAAGATTAGATTAGACTATGTGTTAGTTCAAGCCACCCTAACAGCTGCAAAAAAGAGCGTATCGAAGCGAGGAAGGAGGAAGGCATCATTTAGTATGGAGATAAGGGAATGCGGAATCTATGCAGAAGGGGCATAGAAAGAGTAAGTTGAGAAAGAAGTTCATTAAACACGATAAAAGTTTAAGAAGAAAGTGGAAGGTGCTGAAAAACAGGAGAGCAGTGAACCGAAGAAAGGTAGTCCTTAACGTCCTTAACATAACAAAAACCTACATACCTACTTTTAGCTTGGGACCTCACATATTCCCCCTGGGAGCGCTGATTCCCATAGATACAATAGTTTTATCCCCCTGATGGGTATGTTTGTCTTTAATCTCTATCATCTTTCTATCCCATTGTAGCTCAGAACCCTAAGTATCCTTCCACGAGCATTGCGACCCCCAGATTAGGCTGAAGAACAATTCCCTCCAGCGTTCCTTGGAGAGAAAGAGAAATGAGAGAGAGAGGTGCGTGTTTGTACTGATCAACAGTCAATGGCAACTTTTAAAGTATGAAATTAAATAGTACAGCTTTCGTGTAACACACTTCCATGTATTTCTTCAGTGAATAACACATTGTATAGACCAAACGTTATCTTATCCTCCTCCAGAAAGAACGAAGGGCCATTGCAGTCAATGACCTACAAAACTACGCTGATACTGATCTCGATGTTGAAAACGTTAAAATTTAATAATCAGCTCGCAAAACATGAAACATAAAGGAGAAAATCAAATACCCATCACACGAGGAAAACTGAAAAATGGATGTGAATAGCAAGGACGAGGCAGGTTGATTACACCGCTTATCAAGATAGGAGCTGAAGCAAAGTACGGCCGGGCCAGTCCTTGTGTTCACTGCTGAGCGTTCGATAAAGGGATCAATGGAAGCACGTCGCAGAGAGAGAGACGAGACGACACGACACGTCGGCCACGAACAATAAACGTCACTGGACTTCCCATCCTTCCTTATCGCTGTGACGTCCAGGCCCACAATAATGTCCAGGTATAGACACAGATCATTTGATCTATGGTGTAGACGCGTAAATCATATCAGTGTTATTTTTACTAGCGCACCGAAGTTGGTGATTACCATCCTATACTTGGTTTTCTGGGTGCCTATTGGTAAGTGATGAGAAGCGAATTTATCACAATTTTATTTAAGTTTTGGATTACGTTAGATTACATGTTAGGTGTAGCTTCCCTAACTTACTACAACAGACGTTCAAAGAGAGAAAGGACGAAAGCACCATTTAGGATGGAGCTAGGGGAATGCGGAATCGATGTACAAGGTGTGTTCCCACACAAGATCCTCAGCGCATCGAAGCAGTAAGTTGAGAAGGATGGTTCTGAAACCAGATAAAAGTTGAAGAAGAAATTCAGAGCTGCTGGAGAACAAGACATCAGTAAACTGAAAAAAATGGTCCTTAACAAAACAGAAAACTACTTTATTTCAACAAAAGAAGGCTTAACTAGTCTTCCTCTCGCCACTATACAGTTTCCCCGTTGGAAGGGCTAATTCTGCTATTTTAGGTTTCATACCTTCCATTCAAATGTTCTGTACAAATAACAAAGGGTCGATTCGTTACTGTTGCCATCGGTCGCAAGTTTGAGTGCGGGCGCTTTTGAGTCGTTTGGAAATGCCTTGCGTCAGTGAGCATTTAAAATTTCATTCCTCATTCTGTGTGTTCGAAGTGTTTTACGCAAGGATAGAACTGTTATCTATAAAATTGCCCATACATTTTATTCGAAGGTTTCAATAATTTATGTTCTTCAAAATTTTAGACTCAGCGCGTGTTGCCCGAAGTAACTCATTTACAAAAATCGTCCTAAAAAACGAAAATGGGTAGAGTCAAGTTAATTAAGATTAATCTCTTCAACAGGAAGTTTCGGAAACGACATGTTGCCCCTGTGGAAAAAAAATACCGAGGACTTATCAAGCTCAACTTAGCAAGTAAGTAAGTAAAAAAAAAGAACTCGCGAGCTCTTCCGCACATACAGCGTTGCTGAACTTTCTCGGATTAGGCTAAGACAATCGGTCGCAACCAGGCCTTGCCGGACGCTAAGATGGACTGATCCAATTACCAAGTTCAAATTAATCAAGCAGACTTCGAAAACTCAATAACAACAGGAAGTACTCTGTGCTTAAGAGGCGCTGAGCCAAATTTCTTCTTGGCTCTTAGGAAACTATTTTCTTCAGCTACGGAGGGAAGGCTAAAAATCACAAATATTCATGGTTGACTGCAGTGGTACGTATGCTAACGCGCAAAATATTTCGTGCAAACTCATAAAAATTGCTTGTTCTATTTCATTTTGAAACTACATCCCCATGTTCCAAATACAATAACTTGGAATGAAGAGATGAAAAATAAACTGCCGCAATAAACGCACATGAACAAATCTCAACTTAACACACGACTCGAGACGCTGCAGCAGATACTGATTTCAATGCCAGAGCGAGATATTTCAGATTAGATTAGATTATTAGTTAGTTTAAGCCTCCCTATCCGCAACAAAGGCGATCCAAAGACAGGAAGAAAGAAGGCACCATTTAGTATGGAATTAAGGGAACGCGGAATCAATGCAGAAAGGGCATAGAAACAGTAAGATAAGAAAGAAGTTCATGAAACAAGATCAAAGTTGAAGAAGAGAGTAGTAGGTGCTGAAAAAAAAACATGACAGCAGTGAACCGAAAAAAGATGGTTCTTCACATAACAAAAGCATTTCATTTCAACAAAAAGAAGGCCTACCTAACTCTCAGCTCGGGCCCTCACATTTTCCCCCTGGGAGCGCTAATTCTCATAGATATAATATTTGTATCCCCCTGAGGGGCGAGATATTTCAGACCGAGATTTACAATCAAACAATGGCTTTTTGATTTCTTTACCTATAATTAAACACTCTAGTTTCAAATATTGTGACTTCCTTCAGTAAAAAGAAACAACCAGTCCATATTTAAAAAAATGCAATTGAACTTTATGAAAGTCGACAACTTCTGGTGTGCTTCTTGTGGTGAAAAAAAGATTAGATTAAATTAGTTAGTTTAAGCCTCACTAACCAAAACAAATGCGCTCTAAAAAGAAGAACACGGAAGGGACTATTTACCACGGACTTTAGAAAACGCAAGTATGGACTTGAGAAAACGCGGAAGTTTACGAAACAGGAGAAAAGTTGGAGAAAAAAATAGAAGGTGCTGAAATACAGAATCACAGCGATCCGAAAAACGATGGCCCGTAACAAAACAAAAAATCAATGTTATTTGAACAAAAAGGAGATCTACACAACATTTACCTCGGGACATCACATATTCTCTTTGGAAACTCTAATTCGCGTAGATACAATAGTAGTATATCTCTGAGGGCTTGTAATAAAGACTCCGAATTTTGATGTAGAGGAAAATCCTAAGGAACAATAACCACTGATCAAGGAAACATATTATGCGTTATTCGCCAAAGTCTGTCATCAGGAAGAGGCTGCTACTGCGAACATTGAACGTGTCTGGACTTCCCATCCTTATCGCAGCGACGTCCTGGGCAACATAATGTCCCACTATTGACACAGATTTTAGATTTGTGCTGTTGAAACGTGAACCATATAGGTGTGATTTTTACAGCTACGCCTCAATACTCGGTGATTTCCGCCGGATTCTTGCTTTTTTATGCATATTAGTATGTAATTTGTATTGCATTATACGCGATTACTGCTTAATTTCGCATCATATCTGACACAAAGTGAGACAAATCTGAGAGATACTGATCTCTCACACTTTGGCCGCGATGTGAGCCGCTGGTGTACACGGAGGAAATTTTCATAATACTGCTGACCCACTAGTAGTGATAAACGTAATTATTATGAATATTCGATCAAAGCTGAATGAAAGCACGATCCAGTTAAGGTTTCCTATTCTCAAAATTTCTTTCTACAATCGACTATCAATTTGAGATTAATATTGAACTTCATTTTAACATACCGCGGTCTATGGGTTATGTTTGATAAAGCTAGACGACATACCACTGCCGAGTCTGAACCAAACTTGTATTTAATAAAAATCGTTTTATATCAAAAAATTTGGAGTTACTAGAGTTCATGTAAATTTAAAAGTGGTCCGAAACGTCACCAAACGCGAGCAGCTGTTGCAAGGGCATAGACAGACACTCATTCGTTAATACTGGGTCAGTTAACAATCAAAAATTGAACACTAGCGGAAAATAGATAACAACAGTTCATTTTCATGTGAAATTATACGGAAAATGAAAAACTACGCCTCCCACATAGGACGGTGATCATTTTCCGTGTCCGAGCAAGTTAGAACAGACGCAACACGTAACATAGTTGAGCGTACCATTACAACACCAAGTTCACCACACGGTAGAGGAAACAAGGCAGAATCATTTCTATGGGGGGAAAATACATCTCTCCTTGTTCGGCAAGCCAGTAGAACGGCTCTATTTCAAACAAACTGAATGACGTCACCATTTTGACATGTCGTTAGGCCAATAGCGGTGCCAGATTTGGGGCTAGCAGTGTTGTCAGATGACACATGAGCGTTGCTAATGGCTCGTTGCCGTGACGTCAGCATTGCCCCACGGTCGACGAAAAAGCGACTGGTTTGACTCTACCTTGTTTCTTGTACCGTGGTTCCTCACTAGAATATTGTTAATTTAAGATGTACTAACATTAGTAAACACTCACGCACCTCAGTCGCTGCGGGACACCTAAATGGGATATCTTGATTCACTCAAGGACTTGCAAGGAGTTTGGTTGGCTACTGCCGTTTTCACCAAATTTGGTAATCTTCTCGTTTTGCACAAATGACCATAGCTCAGGGAGAGCTCGAAAGACTCAGACTCGGATATGGTTTTCGTGTAGTATTACTAATGCACTCCTCCTTCCTAATAAGGGCAAGCGTACGAAAACAGCTTAGTTCATTACTGAGCTACAGCCATTTAATGATAGAGTTAGGATTTTTTCGTGGCCAACTCTGCAAAATTTACTTGTTTCCTAAATCACTCATCAAATAAACAGCTTTCTATCATCACTTGCGATTGTAAAAATTTGCATTGATGTACACTGGATTGACGAAAATTTGTAATTCGGAAGCAGAAACACATCGTACGTTGACGTCGTGTACAGTGGTAACAATCTCTCAAACTGAAAAATTAGCAATTGCCTTTCGAAGAAATATCACTTTTGCACACATTCTTTCCCAGGATATTTTCAGACCTCCAGGTTATGTACGAACCCTCAATTTAAAAATAAAAGCAACGTTTGAAGCTAGTCCAACAGGTATGATGATCATCAACTCCTTTCGAAAGAACTACATTGCTACTGAAGTAAAAACTCAAGTTAAGGCTGAAACTGAGAGAACCCTGTATTGAACAGCAAAATATACAAATAATAACGAACAAAAACTGAGTCAGCCAATTTTTCCTCGCTGGAAACAAGTAATAAATGTTGGCGCTACTTGTACATGCAAACATATTCGACACGCGCCTCTTAACAAGGAGTATGTCTGCTGACCTCGTGTGCTTCACCGGCCTTTGAAATGAAAATGCAGCCTCAACCTTGTCCCCAAGACTGACCCTGTTCCGAAGAGTTTAATGTCGAGATGATCCCTGGAGCAGAAACTCGGTTACGTCCAGTCTCTGTTCCTTGTCCCAGTCAATCACCTTTTCCATTTCGCCGCTCGCCGAAAATACTCGAGAGAATTTCCTGCATGAGCTTCCGACTTCTTGTACTTTCAAGAGGGCCCTAAGCAATCTTAACTATGTTTGTTTGCTCTTTTATCTTAGGAACAGCACATTTGTCGTAACACTCGAGGCTTAATTTTCAAGTTACAGTTGCTGTTGATTCGTGAAAAATGTTTTCTAATGAGCGCAGAGAGAAGTTTCAGATCCCGTATCTTCGATGATAAGCCTAAACCGGCCTTATACCATGCCTTCAAAATATGACAGGCCGACTGATGCGAATTTTTTTTAGGGTATATTTCAATTATTTCTTCATGGATCATAACAGTAACTTAGAACAGTAACCGAAATTTAGGAATATACTAAATTCATTACAACAATAGCCGCTGTGAAGGAAATTTCATTTTACTTACACCGTAAAAGTGCAGCTAGAAAGCCGAATAATCTTTTGGTTCCTTAATCCACACATACGAAAGATTGACCTTTACTTGGGGTAAGAAGATCACGATGCCTCGAAAAACAACATTTAATTAAGCTTGCCACGTTGAGCACGGGTTGTAACTAAAGTTCAACACTAAATTCAAAAGAAAATTAATTTTAGAGATTATTTTTTAAAATAAAAATCAAGAAATGGATCGTTCTTCTATTTAGTTTTGATTGAGTATTAATAAAAATTGATTTTGTGACTGCTCGTCAGTCAACAGCATCATAAAAATCCTCTCAGTGACCACCGACGGGTCACACCGCACTATCACAACAAGCGTTGATAAATCCATCACTAAAGACGTGAGTATTTCAGACGAATGATAAATGGTTTAACTCCTGTTGTAAACCACGTCAAATGCTTCGTGCAACCGAAAAAATTCCCAATTACTTATACGTAGAAAATCTAAATACCTCAATATAGCCTCTCTTCCCGTATCGAAGCCTCAGTAACATCAACTTGTCCCAGCCTTTCGTAGAATTTCATCAAACGTACCATACCAGCAACACTGGTACGCACACACCATTAGAGTAACATTTACTGTGTACGAGTACGATCACTCAGCATAATTAACCAGCCTCAGCAGAAGTAGATGGAATAACACAAGGGAAAGCGGTTCAGTCTGCAACAGGTCGCTTTCATTGAAGTAAAAGCCGCTGTCACTTTCTATTAGAGCTTTGAAATAATAACATCACGCAAGCATCAAAGCGGACTTGCACGTACATCCACAACGGTTCGTTCAGTTTCATCGTTTGTACATCGTATGAACTAGTGGAGAAGTTCACCGAGATCATAGCGCAGCCAAAGGGGGTCAAAAAACAATATTGTACACACACATTATAGATGAAATTTTCTGCAGCAACGGCTGGTGAGCAAACTTTTGAGGGCGAGGACAGCTGGGCAACGCGTCACATGTTCCTGAATCGGGCGTTGTGCTTCGAAGAAATAACTCAGACGGAATTCTTAGCAAGACCAAACAAACTCAGGTTGTTATTAATACCGTCATTATTTTGAGACTGGAGATTTTCTGGCCACAAAGACGATCTCGAGAGAGCGAAGGGAAGGACAAATATGACGTGGAACTGAATAAACAGTTGAATCTATTCACAAGGTGTGCTCCTACACAGGATTCATTGTATACAGAAACATTAAGAAGGAAGAGGAAGAAAAGACATGGAAGCGATGGGGAATAAAGCATAAAAACTGACAAACATAAAGGAGGCACGAAAGCTAAAAACCCCGAAGGCCTATATTTAGCCGTGGCAGCCTAGCAGTCTTCCCCCTGAAGGCGCACAAATTCACAATCCAGCGCAAGCAAGTTGATGTACAGGATGGCGCATAAGTAACGCACTCTTTTGACGGTAAATTTTAAAGATTTATTACCGCAATACACACTGGTTATCTGTAGACAGGATACGACATGTAAATATACTTTAAGAGTTCCTCTATCGTTTGCAATGAACCCTATCGTTATACCTTTTATAGTTTATTTATTATTAAATTTTTAAAAGGGTGCGTTACTTGTGCGCCACCCTCTAGAAGTTTTGGTTCCAGCCAGCGGACAGCAGTTTGCTCATTACTGACCTACAGCTTTGTATTTTTATGAATCGTACGATACACATGTTACACTTCTCTTCATCATTGCGAAGTTAAATTTTTTAGCTTCAAGCTCTCTCAGCTCACGCTTACAGTATTACAGCGTTAATTACATGCAGGTATGAGTTCAGCCGAAATAAACGCTTCAAGTCTTTACTGAAATCAATTCAATAAATGCAAATAGAAGCTTGTCAACACATTATCGCAAAGAGCTTCTGTGAATGATACGTGCACCGTAAGGGCACAGGGATTTACATTTCAGAGTTTCCGTGAGCAAAACCAAATTTGTTTAGTTTCAATGGCCTTGAAAATCGTATCAGTTCCTAGCGTAGAAAAGAACGCTCTTTCATACCAGCTTCTTCCCGTTCACATGCAAAATTAGCTTATAGTTAGTTTCATTTTGAGAACCAATAGTATAATTGTAAACATCAACACACTATTTTTTTAAATTATCGGAAATACTTACGACGCTTTAATAATGCATTAAAAGAAACTTTTTAAAACAACAGTTCTCCTTCGTTGTTTGAACATGTGCTCTGCATGGTAATGAAATCTACACCGTAAGTACGAGATCTGTATTTAGTTTTAAAAATTAAATTTTGATTACATTTTGAAATTGATTTTCAAAGCTCAAGAATACTTACTACATCAATTGTGTAGTTCAAATTAATTTTCAAAATGAAGATTACTGGTGATGTCAAACCTATTAGTTTCAGCAGAATGCTACTCAAGAAGTTCACTCGAACTCGATGAAAGATCCGAAATCAAGATAAACCCCTAAATGTATCTTGAAACATGCATCAGAATTTCTTCAAACTTTCACAGCTTTCCTATGAAAAGAAAACCCTTCCGACGGGCATGAATGTCGCAATCTAACCTTAAATTTTTCGGAAACCTGAGCTGTTCATCAAGTTTAAAATCTTAGCAAATGGGTTGAAGTTCCGCATTTTTGCTTTCGCATTTTTGCTTTCGCATTTTTTTGTTCGCTCGAACAAGAATAACCACACGCATTCACTCAGATTAATTACTTACGAGTCGTTTTCAAGGGAAGCGACCAATGCAGCTGAATTGTACTGCGCGCAACGGCAGTCTTCACAGAGCGTCTAGACTGAGAGCTCTCAGTGTATACACTGAAATTATTATTCCTATTATTTCAAGAAAAATACTGCGACTGAGATGTAAAATGACAATAGAAAACTGCGCACAATTGTTACGCTTTAATGGAACGATTACGTCGGACAAAACCGCATTTATAGCCAGTGTAACGGGAGCTCTCTTTCATCAAGACAATGCGCGTTCGCACACACCTCAAGAGACACAATCACGGAGTCAGGCTTATTGCTAAAAAATTACTGCCCCATCTACCTTCCTTCCTGATACTGCGCCATCTGTTGGCATCGTATCCGCGGTCCTGAGAATTTTATTTGGGAAACCCAAGCAGTCTGGAGAAAGCTAAATTTTACCTGAAATTATTCTTGGACTAAAAAGCTACAAATTTTGTAGAAGACAGGAGACAAAATTAATAAATAGCAAGACATTGTTATCAGAGAAAAAGATTATGGGGAAGATAAACGTTTAAAAACGTGCTTCGAATATTTATAAAATTGAATTGAGAAACCAAGCATGACGCCTGTTACGATCATATACAGAACAGAAAAGAGTGCATAACAATGTTCAAACACATGAACAAAGAAACAATAATAAACACATGCACAAAATAACAATATTAAACACATGAACAAAGTAACAATATTAATGATTAGATAATGTTAGTTTAAAGCTCCCTAACTGCTTAAAAAAAGCGTTCCGAAGAGAGGAAGGCACCATTTAGTATGGAGTTAAGGAAACGCAGAATCGACGCAGAAAGGGCATAGAAACAGAAAGTTGTGAAAGAAGATTATGAAACAAGATCAAAGTTGAAGAAGAAAGGAGTAGGAGCCGAAAAACAGGACAGCGGTGAACCGAAAAAAGGTGGTCCTTAAAACAACAAAAACATTTTATTTCAACAAAAAAGAAAGCCTACCTAACCTTTAGTTCGGGCCCTCACATTGTCCCCCTGGGAGCGCTAATTCACATAGCTGCAACAATTGTATCCCCCTGAGGGGTGAAAAAATTAAAGCATGTCTTCCATACTTAACCAATAAATTCAGTGTCGTGCTCTACTGCTTAGCTTTGAATTACAGTATGTGTTTTGTAGTTTGCTGGTTATCGACTCGAAAAAAAATGAACCACTACTTTGGCCACGATGGAAATGGAAGATCTTTCATATTCGTAAATGAGAATCTACCCAACGTCCTTTTTCTGCATATGTACCCACACCGTTCTCAATGACGTTTTTTCAAGTTTGAGCCATATTTCGTCAGTTGAACTGTTTTCAAATGAAAAATAAGTGGCCTTTCATCACCCATCTATTCCTATTCGAATAACTTTCGAATGAATATCAATGAAAGTAATTCCAGTTCAAATGCAGAAATTGACAGTCTAGATGTATTGTTCAAGCATCCAATTCATAGTGAAGAAGTAGAAACGGATTGACCAATCAAGAGGAAAAAATTTTAATTATTATAGGGTATTAAAAGCGCTGAAATTCCTTTGCGTTTGTTTTTCCAACTTTCAGAAACTTGGACATAATTTCCGGGTCTTCACGACATCGGCTTGGCATTACCTCTCTATGCCGCTACGTTAGAGTTCTCCGATCAGCAATTGATGAGCTTCTCGAGACGCCAGGAAGGCTTAGAGTTTCCAATCAAGCCTGTACTCTAATCAGGAAACTTAAGGAAAAATATCAGACTACTATGCTCAAGAGAAATGCCGGGGTGCTTTGCTTCAAGTGTAATGAAGCAATCATTACTTGGCAATGAAATTACCAAATCATTTTTGGCGATGGAAAACGTCGTGATAAAACTGTACCAAAGTTATTGTACATAAATTCAAACAATTTGATTTTGTGGATAATTCAATTAAATTGATATTACGTCAACCCCAATTGCTAAAACAAAAACGAAGCAGTTTTAGGCTACTAAAAAGGATTAAGTTTCAACAGCTATGCAACAAACTTGGGTGATGATATATTGAGAAAAGTCATAACTCATTGCATGTCATGCTTTGTCGCACATGATCTGCCTTCTCCCCTAATGAAAAATCGTTAAGAAACACACAGGAGATGGCCTGTTCGATGAAGATATTTGGCAAGAAAACAAGCTCCCGATAGATTACAAGTATCATTTGATGCCGTAAATTGGCAAAGAAAGAAAGCTCACGGATTCGTACACTACAAGCATCATCATTGCATGTCGTAGATGCATTCTCAAAACTAACGCTTTTACTGCAGGTTTTCCAAACTTGTGTCAAATTCTAATGCAAAAAGAAAACACTGAATAAATACGGAAAGAATAATGAATTCCCAACCAATAGAGATTTAGACACTATTTCTTCAAACACTATCGAACCTTTTGGGGGAACTCAATCGTGTTCTACTAATGTGTGGTACGAATTTAATTTTTCAATGAGTGGAAATGGGTCATGGGCGAATGTCAACTGGTAGTACGAGGGATCAAAGCTTAAATTAATTTATTGATTTCATAGAATTGCATCACTCCCACGCAGGGCTCCATCTCATGCAGGGACGATCTCGCAGAAAAACAAGGCAAATTATTTTTAGTAGCGCTGAAATTTCCTTAATTTTGATTAGGATTTTAAAAACGTCATAATTCAGTCCGTCATTAATTTCCCTGTAATCTGTTTTTCATTTTGTAAACTGAGTGGAGACCATTTTGATCCTATCCGCAGGCTCAGAAGAGAGCTGTCGGTGTCCATTGCTTGAAATATTGCAACCATGAAGTTGACGAAACAAAGACGTTTCAATGGGGCATCTATGACGAAATGAACGCAGTTGGATAGAAAACGTTGCTAATGAGGAAACTGAAACTAAAATGCGTTGCAAACTGCCAGGGAAATAAAAAACGTCTCCTACCTTTCAAGTTTAAAAAAGAGAACCAATTATACACATTGGTCGAGAAATTACTCAACGTTTTAATGTAATGAACATGACATTTCGCAGCTCACGCTGGAATTCGATTGACACGCATTTTTAGTCGCATAATAATGCAGGCAATAGATTTCGAGAGGATGCAAACAATCGAGCGACGTGAATAGCTTTCATATTTTTGCTCGCTCTCAATTGAACACAAAGTCATCGTCAGCTTGCGTTTACTCCAGTTAATAAGCATTTGAGTTGACGCTCACCGAGGCCTGCGCTTGTCTCAGTTGTCAAATGCCACTCTGTCACAGCTGCGACTCGTGCACTGCAGCCGTTGACAAGAAGGGGCCTCAATAACCTCTCATATGAAGCCTAAGTCGAGAATGGGAGGGAATTTGAAGCATAAGGAAAACAAAACATAACTTGAAATCCAAGTCTCAAAAACGAGTAGAAGACAATTTCACTTTATCGCAAATCTAGAGAAAATCACCGCTCATTTATCTAGCGTTGTTCGTTTTTTTAGAAGACATCATTTAGACATTTCTTGACTTTCGAAAAGCGTTCGACTGTGTGGACCACAACGTATTGCTCTCGAAACTAAACTGTTATGGCATACGAGGGGTTGCTCATGATTGGTTCAGATCATACCTAGCAAATCGGAAGCAATACGTTGTCATTGACGACGCAAAATCAGACCCACAGATAATTAGCCTTGGAGTTTCACAAGTATCTGTTCTTGGGCCTCTCCTATTTCTGATTTTTATCAATGACATTATTAAATCTACATCATTTTTCAAATTCATACTTTTTGCCGATGACAGTACGCTTTCTGCGATCCTTCCGAACCAAAATCCCGCTGTGATTGCGGAAAGTATAAATAATGAACTCCATAAGGTTTCATTGTGGCTAAAAGCTAATAAAATAAGCCTTAATATCGATAAAACAAAATATATAACATTCTCATATAAGAAAAATATATCTGTCCCACGCATTAAAATTGGCGATGGTGAAATCTAAGAAACCAACTCATGTAAGTTTCTTGGCATCATAATAGATAAACATCTTACCTTCAGAGAGCACATCGCTCAAATTAGTTCTAAACTATCAAAATCCATCGGAATCCTAAATAAAGTTAAAAATTTCCTGCCTGAAACAGCTTTACAAATGCTCTA
>JACJUY010011269.1:9519-26099 GCA_014220935.1 Platorchestia sp. MABIK
AGGAAGTGATAACGGCCAGCGCGCTTGCGACACTCCTCACGGCTGATTTGAACACATCATATAAGTGGAGCGTCTTCCATTCATGACAGTTCCTCATAC
Source organism: Platorchestia sp. MABIK (assembly GCA_014220935.1). Lineage (NCBI taxonomy): Eukaryota > Metazoa > Arthropoda > Malacostraca > Amphipoda > Talitridae > Platorchestia > Platorchestia sp. MABIK. The sequence goes on from JACJUY010011269.1 coordinate 9,619, forward strand.
GTCGTGGTTAAAAACCCATGACATGTGTGGTGTGTGTTAAATGGTGTATGGTGTTTTATGTTTGAAGTTGTGTAATTTGGTGGTTTCGTGGGTGGTGTGTGGAGTGCGATGAGTGGCGTATGGTGATTATTGTTGCTTTGGTGTTGTGTGGTGTGTTGTGTAAGGTGTGTGATGTGTAGCGTATGGTGTGTGGTATGGGTGGTGTGTGGTATGGATGATGTGTGATGTTTTTTGTGTTGAATGTTGTGTGGTGTTGTGTGGTGCTTTGTAATATGTTGTCCGGGATATTTTGCAGTGTTCTATGGTGTATGTTGTGTGTGTAAATAGTGTGCTATATGTTTTTATATAAAAGGTGGCGCAAAGTGAACGCACGGATTTCAAACTGTGATAGTATAATTGGCTTTATCTTGATCAAGAACAAAACGTATTCACATCGTTACAATAACTGTTAATGTAAACAATTGATGAATTGTCACGTTTTTTCGCGTTTGTCACATTTTTCACGTTTTGAAGATATCAGATGCATGGCGGCCTTCTTCAAGAATACACATTACATGTCTTTTTGGGAAGTTCGCCATTTCTTTCGTTAACGTGTCATGAGGAACAGAAGCAATTTCGTCCTGTGTTTCAACTTTCATTTCATTGAGTGTACGAAATTTGTTGCAGTAAACTTTACTTTAAAGTAGCCCGTAGGAAGAAGTCACAAACCGACAAATCTGGTGAACTCGCAGCGCAGCGGACATCGCCGAAATGTGAGATCACGTGTTGGCAAACATTTCTGGAGCAACTGCCATGGGATCATTAGCCGTGTGGGCTGTGGCTCCATCTTGTTGGAACCACATGCCTGCCTTGTTCATCCCTAAAGTGTACAGTTTTGGCCGCACGAAATTGCAACATAACTTGCAGCATTCACCGTTACACTAACACTGCCTTCTTAAAAAAAGGCCCAACGATTCCCACTTTGGACACTCCACATCAGTTAATGTCCTTGTGATTTACCTAAAGTTTAGAGCAAACTGATGCAAACTTTTTTCAAAGTACTGCTTTCTTCAAGCATCTTAGGTATCATTCTACGAACATTTATTTTCTTCTTCTTAATGTCTTACGGCTCGATTTTTCTGTGCGACTTTAGTAACTTATAGTTATCACCTGTTCACAGAAAAAAGTTTTTCACTGGGTAAAAACTTCGTGAAAAAATTCTTTTTTTTTGCCCAGAAGCTAGAACATCGTGAAACAATTATTGTTTCAATATGAAGTAAAGGCAGAATCGTGCATTTCTGTCTGTCAAAAGACAGAACAATGAACAACATTGCCTATCCTCGTCACTGCTTCTCACAGAATTTGTCAGTGATCTCTTTAAATACTTCCTACAGAATCGTCAGTACACGTTGCAGGAGTCTGATGTGGATTGAAAAAGTTTTCCGGTGTAAACCTTATTTTCCATACTTCTACTAAAGTTTTCCTCTCAAGAATAAGTGACGTCTAGTGTAGCTAATTTCCTTCATGGATAGTTACAGTAACTGCATACTACAGAAAACCTATAATTGCTATATCACTGATCACTATCATAAAAGTCCTGTCATTAGTTTTGAGGAAGTATGTAAGACGTCGGGTGTGGATTTAAGCGAGTGCGGGTCGCCGAACAAACACGCGGCACGACACCTCGTGCCCGCAAGTTGTGCCAGCAATTCAATAAAGCTGGCGCTCCCGTCAATGTTTCATCACAAAAGCCAACATTTGTCCGTCGTGAGCAGAATTCGCTCATCTCATTGCAACGCGACCGCAGCTTTCTGCGGCCCCACATTTCGGCCACGAGCTTTATTTTGCCAAGTCAAGGAAACTTGACGTTTTCTTAAGGCACGTTTTTGCCGCAGACTTTGAGGTGGGAGAAAGAAGATGTTTTCGTGACAAGTTTGGGAGAAACTTTTGCACAAAACTGAAGGGGAGAAAATGGCGCAGAGGCGAGGGGGGGAGACCCGAGGTTTTATACAGCGAGTGGCTCGTTATTGACTTTTTGAGTTTGTTTTCATTCTTTCCTATAAATCAAAAACAACGCCTCCATGAGCTTTTGATGCTTTGCTAAGCCAAACGAAATCTCGCTCCAGGCTAGAAGATATGTTGACGCTTGCTCTTTTCCCTTTGAAAGTTATGCAAGATATGTTGAAAGGTTTGTAGATGCGTGTTCTTCGCCTGCTAAAAGTTACACAACATATGTTACATGGTTTCTAGACGCAAGTTCCGCTCACCCTGAAGTGAAAAGAGCAGGCGTTTTAGGAAGATTAACAAGAAGATAACTTAGAAAAGAATTAACATTAAAACAAGAGCCATACGCGATAAAGATTAACTTTTTCTAGAACAAATTCTAAAAAAAATTGATTGTTTTTTCTGAAAACAATTAGCTCACTATGGGGCGGAAAGTGTTTCCTTCTGAAAAGAATTAACAATAACACAATCACAAAAAAAGATTAGCATGAGAACAGTCAGAAAAACTAACCTTAAAAGCTTAAGTTTCTTACCTAAGCTTTTAAGGTTAGCCTTTTCTATCCAAAATTTTCAAATTCGTCTTTCCCAAAGAAAAATTAGCCATGGAAATTACGTTATACAAAATTTCAGATTTATAATATAGAAATTTAAACTCTCGAAATAGTCAAATAAAGTTGGATCATAAAAGAACTTCATATCATCAACACTGCCGTCTTGCCAGATACCAAGAGCTTCAATTTTATCAAATTGTGTGTAAAAAAGATCCGACTTGAGGATTGTAACAAAAAACGATCTGGCAGCCCTGACCCGAGCGCGGTTTGGTTGCTGCATCAACTACCAGCGCTTGAGAACACAACAAAATGAACAAATTCTCAAGATCTCTTCAAAAATTGAGAACTGGCTTGTTGCAACAAAATCATTAATGAAGCTTCAACACTCACATCGCAATCTGTAGTTCTGATTCATTTGTAATTTCATTCAAACATAAATCTACACATCGCCATCTGCTGTTTTGCGACAATATATTAATCAAATACTGATCCCCCAATCGCAATCTGCTACTCGCATTCAAATTTCAACTCCTTGAATGATATATCTTCCATTGCAGCTTTAATCCATTGACCCAATTCAAAATATTAGTTCATTCATTAATAATCTTCACATTTGCAAAGTTAGATCCAAATACAAGACTGCTTAATCATATAAAAACACAAGCCACAAAATCGTGGGTTTATTCCAATGCATTATTTTCAGGAAATCTGTGACATTTTGAAACCAGTCTTAAATTATTATTCATGGAACTGCTGAATGTATGCTCTTACGATATAGGTTTGCATCACAAGACTACCTCATTTTTATTCAAATTTTCCCGCCTTACTGGTTCATTACCAATCAAAAACCACATCGTTGTGAAAGTTTTGGGTTCGCTGCAGGAAACGAATATTCAGACATGATTCTGTAAATCGGAAAGCAGCAATGAAAAATCCACCATTTTTCGCCCATTCAAATGCCTATTATAAACTAAGATCTCATGCAAACAAACTCTCTTACTGCAGGCACATTGCATAAGCATTTCAGAAATGTTATAATGTGTTCACTCACCCGCAACTGCACGCAGACTTTCTGACCTCTATGAACTGTCGGTGGGCTTCAGTTTCCCTCGGCTGAAATTTCCCACGAAGTTATTCTAGAATTATTGTTGTCCAGAGTCAATGATAATTGCAAAGCCTCACAATTAAAGCCAGCTCGCACCCAATTCTATGAACAGTCGTGCGTGGAGAGCGGTCTTGACGGAGCAAACAACTTGTTAATGAGGAGGCGATGTAAAAATGGTACCTTGAAAACATTTAATTAGCACGTTCCGGGAATGAAGCTCACACTCAATAGGCTCTTCCAAAGTAGCATAGAAAGAAAAGTAGCATTCGGTTTGAATTAGATCTCTAAACACAGTTGTGCTACCGAGAGAAATATAGTGAAAGTAAAATAAAATATAAAGTGATAAAAAAGTAATTGTACTAAAAAAGTAATGTTAAAAAGTAAGTAATGATAAAAAGTAATCAAATGAACAAACTAATAATTCAACGGTTCACAATTTGAAAGAAGTAGGCCCTCTGATTTTAAAAAGAAATTATTTCAATTTAAACTTCCACGAACTTGAAAATGTAGTGTCAGAATAAGCACAATACAACTGTACAATTTTTAATTTGTCAATACAAGTAACTTAATAGATTTACTTTTGCCTAATATCAGAATGTGAAAGAGAACCTGAAAAACGGTTTGTTTAGTGACTAAAATGGTATGCTCGGGGTTCTGTGAATGGAAACTTCATATCGTCATGTACAATGTACCCTACTCAAGTTGTAGATGCAAGACGATAGCATGATGGTTGCTCTGAATTTTTGGAAAATAATGAAATGCATGTGAACTAAAATAATGCTAAATGAAGTTGGAGAGAAATTAACAAAACGTTATAATGGTCTGTTTCAAACTTCTCCGATGAGGATCAACGTAGGGGAGCCGCAATGGGCAAAGTTCGGTGCTAAGCTCGCTTCAGTGGTTCGGAAAATATCATTCCAGAATCGACTCATCGATCGTGAGAGGAGAGGACTTGGATAACATCAGCAATCAAGAACGAATGAATGAAAGTAGATTCTTTTCGAAAATTTGCGTAGTTTGAGAAACATGAAACAATGGAGATAAGAGTACATTTGAAGTTAAATTTCAACTGTTCAAAACGCAATCTGAAATCACTCATTCTCACGTTTAGAAATGAATGTTTCGTTTGGTTTGTGATGGACTGATGCGTTAAATTTTTGTCGTGCCGATGAATATTGTCAAAAACTATTTCATTTTATCCGTTTTGAAATTCAGAGCACACTTTATGTTGGCATGCTAGATGTTGTAATATTGCAAGAAAGAAAATAAATAAGACTTCTGTTTGAACAAGATAAAGGGGTCATTGATGTGAAGTTTGTATAAGCACAACAGGTTTACATTCAGTGGGGTAATAATGTGACCACAGTTTCGTGATCAGATACGTGTGTAATTTGTCAAAGTCTGTCCAGAAGGAAGGCCTATACCAGAAGGAAATCACCTATCGATCACAAATTACTCTCATACGAAAGATTAAAACATTTTCCGTTTGAGAGTAATTTGAAGTCGATGTGTGCATTATTTCGAAAGTTACAAGTAGGTGAACTTATGTGTTGCGTTAGTGACGGGGCTAATCTGGAAAAGATCCCATTCACCTTCGGTTTCCAGTTCCTTTACTAATTGCTTCGTCAAACATAATTTGACGTGAAGAGGAGGAAAGATGATCTTATCTCTGCTCACAATTGCGTCTTGTATGATACTTGTCATGCCTGCTTCAACACAGAGGTCTCCTATCGCACAGGCTGTAACCTGACCAAACTATACAACTCGCATATGAGAGAACACTGTTTGAAGAAAGACCAAATTCTTAAAACATTATTTTGAAATTTTAGATTTGACCTTAAATGTGTCTGATCTCCGCATTTTAGAGTCCATGTACATTTTAAAAAACCGTCCGTCAATAAATGAATGTGATACGGTGGTAAAACTTTCCATTGTTTGTTTACATTTTCTACAGTTTTTTGTTGTATTATGTATTTTAAATCTCAACGTTTTATATCCGGTTTATTTAGAAGATTTAAAGTCACAATGTTTTATCACTTTGATTTATTGTATTTCAGTGCACTGAAGATAAATTTTTTGTAATCCGAAAAATTTGTTTTTTATCATGATGCTGTTAGTCACGTTGGTTTTCCTTTTTATCCTAAAAGTGAGATTTCCTAGAAATCAGTCTATTTCATTTATTTGCTTCATGGGGTCACGAATAGACCAGTCCTTCTGGACCCAACGTCTGTCTCGTACTCGGCTGTCCCACATACAGAGGAAACATGGAAACTTGGTGAAACCTTTCTGTTGTACAATTTTCTTACAAATTATACTTGTGAAATTTTGTCCTCTCGTGAAATCGTGTGCATAACTTAATAGTTCGCCCTTTAATATTCGGGAAAGTCCGCCTTCAAAGTCGACCTAAGAGAAAAATCTCCGCAATCGGCAGCTCTTACTCTTCGTACACCTGTCGTGTCGCAACGCACCTAAGCTTGGGTGTTTTCTCGGTCTCGTCCTGCCGTCACCACCGTGCCTCGGTACGCACGCAAATCGCGGGCCTTTTTTCCGTCATCATCTAACTATCTTATCGGCATGACGCATCCGCCGAATTCTCAATATTTGTTACAAGCCACCTTCATCATCATCATCATGAGTTGCTGCTAAATTTTTTGGCCAGCATGGGCCAGCGTTGAGTTTCAGCGCGGGAGTGACTTGGGCAGAAGAAGGATACCACGCCAACGGCCTTAATCTCCTTGGTATGTCTATGGCTCCGTGCCATTATTCGAAGTTGGTCCTCAGGACGCGTTTCGCCGTGTTCCTTATCCGGAGGGAAAAGATTCCCTAAACTTCTCTGTACTTCACGGGACCGTAGGACTGTTGTCCATTCTACTTGACAAATCACTCCTAGGAGTAATGTGGCATACTAAGCCTCATATATGCTTAATTCCACTTTTTAATCGATTTGTCATAGTGCCCGGAATGTATACTGTGTTTTCATTACTATTTATTATCTTCCTAGAGGAAATTTTGTGAAGTAGGAGGCAGAGAGCGAGTTTATTTTTGTAACCTTTTTGCATTAAATGTAAACCTTAACTTTACTAATTCTCCTTTCGCTCCAACCCGCTTGCCGTAAGCAATGCTGGAAACTATTAACTTAAGTCTCACAGAGCCTCTAGGGGAAAATTTTGTATATCTGTTGTCCAAGAAGAGAGTTGACCATCTTTAAGTTTACACAAATGACCCAAAAGTACTCATGATACTTCAGGAAGTCCATGACCATTCTTAATCATCATAGTCTTCCCGCAAATGCACTGAGTGACCGAGAGGTACTGCTCCACAAACATTGCTATAATGTAAAAGAACTCACTTTAGACTGCGTTTTGAACTGGCTAAACAGAGTCTCCATTCAGCAGGACTATAGGAAGGTACACCCAGTTCTTCGCGAAGCTCTGGGATGTCATGGCACTAACCAAACTGTCTGTCTTCTGAAAATGTCACAACAAGCTGGTCACGCTCTTTGGAATATGATACCTTTATAAAGTGATCGACAAAATTTCTAATTTGTAATCTTGATGCCGAAAGCTCTGCTGCTTTCTTTGAAAGCCCTAAGCCCTGCACTAAATCATTCAGTTCAGCTTGGGGAAGAGGCTTGAGGACGGGGAAAGGTTCAGTGTCTGAAGAACAGTTCTCCGATTATGAACACTTTTCTGACAATTCACTGTCACAACTGACTTGTTCGCCTGTGTCATGTCCAATGTCTTTATCGTCCAAAAAGGAATGCCTTTGAAAACTGGAGCAGAAATTTCTTCAGAGTACGGAGGAGGCGGAATAGCTGAGGGAATGTTGGGATACGTAATCTTATGTCGGTTTTTCCTCCCATCACCCGTTGTACGTACCATGCAGAAATAACAGTCAGTTACATGGTTGGTGGGTTAGCGCCAAATCATTGGAACACCAAAAGGCAGACCTATGCCATTTCCTTTGGTCCAGTCTCGAAGCATTACCTCACCATTGTGGCAAACAACACGAGTAGCTCATTGCTTACCTCGATCACCAAGATGAACTTCAAAATGTGCCTTGTAGGCACGCTTGTCGAACGATGAAATGTTACGTCTCTTTCGATTGAGTGTGTAGCATTAAGATGTGCAGCAGAAAGCATCAGGCTTGTTTTTGCAATGATGTCTCTCTTTGGAAGCCATGTTTGAACTGGAACAAAAGATGAATGATCAAAATACTTGAAGCTATCTATATATTTGGCCTGAGAATGCTTATGCATGGTTGACGCAAGTTCATCTTTGCACAATTTTATTAACCTCAAATTGCAGAAAAACCAGAGCATGCAGAGAAAAACTAATTTCAGATTTGAAGTCAGCACCTAAAATTCCTTCAGAATCAGTTAAAATACCTAATGCAACTCGAAGTTACTGAAAAGTGTTTCCCAGTGTAATTTTTAATTTCCTGTTCCAAGTTAAGTACATTGGTTTCTGAGTGGTATGTACCAATCCATTGATACGAGTTCAGCGCCGAATTTTACTAGCACTGTCCTTTCTTGCTGTGGATCACAATCTAAAACACTGAAAAAGACTTGGAAAATATTGGTGATTTGGGCTCTAACAAGTATAATAATGCAAAGAAAACTACTAAATCATGGGACTAGTGAAGGATCGAACAACCGCAATCACGTTCCAACCGCATAAAATCATACAACCGCAATCGCATTGCGGTTGTGGAGTTCACCTCGCAACCGCAACCGCAGTACAACAACATAAAATCTTACAAACACAGCCGTGTTCAAATATCAAGCGGTTGCGATTGTGTGAAATTCAGATTTCTGTAAAACATTACTTATGCTCAACAAAATAATTTTTTTATCCAAAATCGCAGCATTAAATTATTAAACCCCACAACGTGTTTACCCAGCCGCACAAAACACAGACGGGAAGAGCAAGACTGACTGACCCTGATCAACCAAGCACTTCAAAGATGTCTATAATAGACACCATAAATGCTTTCTTGAGCTCAAGCAGCGATGAGGAGAGTTCTCCTCTACCCAACCAGAAAACATAATTAAAACACAAGAAATGCTTGCCAAGTACCGAACTCAACAGCAAATCGCTTCAGCTGATGATCCGTTACAATGGCGGAGAAATAATAAAAAATCACAAGGCACTCGCACATAAAACAGGAACTTATCCTGCTTGCCCTTCAAACAGCATCCCAAGTGAGTAGCTTTAGTGGTGCAGGAGACGTAGCCGCTTGAAGGCCGAAAATACCGCCAAAAAAATTATTCCTAAGTTCATTTTACCAGTTATCAAGTTTAATTTCGAATTTAATAAGCAATGGACTTGTAGTGCCCTACTTTAGTTACCCCTCAAATCTTGATTCTAGTCTTTTCGTGTTCAGTAACTTTAAGGTGTTCCAATGTAAATTTAGTCAAAAATGAGCTCGAAGTTCTCCATCCTGTATCACCGATACGCGCCTCAGGAGACGTATAAGTAAGACCGCTTCTTCATTTGCCGCGATAGAACTCAATGGCCGAAGTAACAATATCAGGTCTAACTGGCTAAACAACTTTCGAAGGGCGGAAGATGGGAAAGTGGTACGTGGGATGGACAGTGCAATGAGTCCTGGCCCTGCGAACAAACTCTGGGCACAATTCAATTTTCAAATTGGATTAATTTCTTATAAGTGACATAATTATCATTATACAGAAGGTTATAATTACAAATTTTACAATGCAAGAAGAACAATTGATGGTATTAATTGTGTGCATAGAGTGCCTGAATCGCATCCAAAATTATATTCAGGAAATAGCTAAGTGAGCTAGCTAAAGATTTTTGACAACCACAACCGTGGTTTTAAAAATTTTACAACTACATGCACAACCGCAACCATGGTTTTTAAAAATTTGACAAATACAAACACAATCGCCGTTGTGAAAAACTGACCACTCGATCCCTCACTATATGTGTGGGACCATGCTTTGCGTAATGCCGCGGTAAAAGATACTATGTTAACATGAATATGCTGGTGCTTGTGCAGAAAAATTAATTTTTTTAAACGCATTTCGTTGGTGTCTGTGCGTGATTGGAGTCTGACAGCAGGGGACTTGAAGACATCCCGGGGATGGGCCACTTGGCAGGTTCCTGCCATAATTTTCTATTCTATGTCTAAAATTTCCTCCATCTTTTCTTTAGAACTTATATCAATAAATAAATGCGTCATTTCACACATTTTCAGAGTCAAAAAATCATTGCCAACCGACATCCTTCATTATGTACCACTCCGGTTGTGCTCGTAGCGCATCGCAATGCATGGGTTCTAACCATAAATACATTCACACGAGGGATACTGCGCAAGCAAATTGCAATCTTCAAATAAGCTGTTTCCTAGATTCACAATCACATTATAGTATTGTGCAATATTGCTCTAATGGTTTCCATGATTAGCGTATTACTACTGACAAACTCAAAATTCTTAACTTGTGCTATGCTAATTTTGACTTGCAAATTTTCCCGATATGTTTTCGCATTACCACCTTCTTATAAAATACAGAAAGCATGCTTTTTGAAAATGGCAAGTTATTGAAATGTACGTACAACCATTATATTTTTGTTACTCGTTCAGTCAATGTTTTATTTTTTATATTTCTTTTTACTACAGCCAGCACGAATATTTTCAGTAACCCGTTTTGAATAAACACCTGTTTTAATTTTTCCCTAGTTCCAGACACCCTATGCGAATGCACATATTGCTCGAAGCATTCTAATTGAATTTCGTTGATATGTAATTCTTCCATCGCCTCACACGTTAATTTACTGCCCAAGAAAGTTCACAGCCAAAAGCCTTATTTGAAAGATCGACTGTGAATTATTTTGGGAGTCACGTTTATAATTTTACAATCGGAGTTCAAACATATCATTATTTTGCTTAATTTTCAATATTTGCTTAAACCAAGGCAGAAGAATTTTCTCACTGCTTCTCAGGCATAAAACAGAAACTACTTGTTAACTAAAATTTACTCGTCTCAGACTTTGCATCTCCATCTAGTTTGAGACGGACTACAATGAGTTGAAAAAACTCACTTCAATATGAGTGCAGGTCTGTTAATTTTAATTATGCGTAGCCACAGTTGTGAATGATTAATTCTGTTTTTGACATTTCTATCACAATACACGTTACCGAAATGTAAAGTCATGAATACAAATTCCCCAGCACATCAGGATGTCATTTAATTTCAAGAGAACATTAGGCTATTATCAAACCTTGCGAACAATAGGTAGCTTTTAATTTAAACAAATCATTAGTTCATTATCGAAACATTTGCAGCACATCGAGGTTTTTCAAATATTCTTAGAACACCGAGACAAAAGTTAGGTGTCGCAAATCAAGGCGGGGCGTGCCTTAATATTCTTCTGATCCCTCCAGCTTCTTTTAAAAACAAAATAAAAATTAATTACATAGACCAAGCGAAAAAAAAATTGCTTTATTTGATCAGTGCAATTAATTAAGTCCAAAATGTAATTTTCCAAGAATTAAAACTGACAACGTTGGAAAGAACCAACTGTTATTTGGATGCTGATAAATACATGATATTATTAAATCAATTTTCATCGAAATAGTTCCTAACTGCGTTCCACTTTTTTCCACAAATCAAAGTTTTCGGAACACGCTTTAATAACTTTTCTACAAATCATATAGATAATATTATTCAAATATATTCTTGAATAAAATTTTTCCTTGACATGAGCTCCAACCGATATTTTATCTCTGACAATGAGGTATTGGCCTCACCGCTCATCGCTGCAATCTCACACCAGAAGCAACGTGGAACCAATTATACAGCAAGCGTAACTTTCTCTTAGAGTTTACACTTCTTGGTTTTATATCTATTAGAACAGTCTATTCTCATTTTAATCCAATTAAAGTATTCTGCTTTAGTTCATCAGAAGATTTGGTGAGTATAAAATATTCGAGGATTTGATTACATGCGCTTCTATCCAAGCACATATTAGCCAGAATACAGGCATGTCAATCATGAATTTCTAATGAAAACTTGATCAGGATAAGCAAAATAACAGCGATTCCCGTGTTCACCATTATAACAGAGCGTCTTGAACCAGAATACATAACGAACGTTTAACCAGGATGTTCAATCTTTAACAAATGTTTTATCAGACTTTACGAGTATTCAAGTCTGAAGTTTCTCCAAAATTGATTATAATGCGAAGCCGTGCAAGCATTGCAGAGGGTAATCAGCACTCGAGCACTTCGGGAGATCATCAAACCTCGATCATGGCAGCGCATAATGAGCCGAACGGAAACGCGTAGACTGGAGGTGCTGAGATAGCTAAAACACAGACGATATAAAAGAAACAGAAAAACCATGAACTGCCCCGTAAGTAGAAGACCCGTGGAGTTTTGAGGCGTTGAATCACTAAAACATAAATAAGTGCAATAGAGTAAAATAGAAAATGGCAACATAAACGAGTCAAGGGACGCATTCTCGGGTTGTCTCCAAGTCACGTGCCGTCAGACACCAATCATGCGCAGGCACAATCGAAACACATTTATGTACAATTATCAATTTTTCCGTACAAGCACCAGTGCATTCATGTCAACACAAAATCTCTTAACACAGCCTTTACACTAAGTGTAGTTCAATCATCTAACCATTTATTTGTAATCTTAGAAGTATTAGAACACGACTCTTACTACCTCTACTAAACACATTGAGTTTAAAGAGTCCACAACTTTGCGTTGAAAAATTTAACAATAAGTTCTCAGAACTCTGGCTTCAGTGGGAACTGAATGCAACGTATGCACTGCTTGCTCTACGGTTCAACCTTGTGTTGAAATTATATATTTTCTTGGGAGTTTTTTAGTTTAACCTATTTTTATGAAAAAATGGTACGGGAAGGTTTCAGCTATTGACCTGAGAAATATTCTCATTCTAATTTTCTTGACTTCTGAATTGTTGAAATCAAACAAGACAGACTGCTCAACACTGCTGGGCTTCAACAGTGCATGCGATGCAATTTGATTTCATCGAACAGAATGACAGAACTTAGGCAAACAAGCAAATTAAATTTAAATTGAAAAACTTCTGAGTTGTGACTAATTGGTATTGGTGAGCTACACGCTAACAAAGAGAAAATCCCCTTGAATAAACTGTAGCTTTTATTTTGGCTCCATTGTTGGTCGTCAGCCTCTATAGCAGTAATGGAAAATAAAGACCACTTGAACACAACATCATAGCTGACGGTTTGTTAATTTCAATTTGTAAACATTGAACGCAATTAAAAAAATCCATACTAAAAAACGAGGAGACTCAAAAGGATAAAAGACACATTCCAGTTAATTTTTAAAAAACAATTTCCACCAATGAATTTCGGCTAACTTCAAAAACGCGTTCATTTTGAATTGGTTTAACTTACATAGAGAGGTGAGCTTTACAGAATGAGGCTGGTCTTAGCGTTAAGTTAAGAAGACGAGAATTGGGGAGGGGACATAAATGAAGGAGGAAGGTGTGAGGGTTGGGGCTGAGAGGCTCGGAATTGATGGTGCGTCACCCGGGGAATAATATTGCACCTTCTGATGGCGCTGTGGTGGGGAGTGGGACTGGGAAACCTTTTGTTGGTCGGGTGGGTTCGTGATGAGGAAAGTCGGGGGAAGTGAGAGCGGGGCATTTGAGATGCTGTTGTAAGCAAGTTCCAAGGATGGTGTAAGTTGTAGGTATAATGTAAGTGCAATTATAGGAATCGTGTGAGTATTAATGAAAAGGTATGTTATAAAAGTGGGGTAAGGTTTAGGGATAGCGAAAGTTGTCGGTATGGCATAAATTGTTTGCGCTATGAGTTGTAAGGATTATTTAAGCAGCCAACTCGTTTTCGTCGCCTGAATGCCACGGATAAATCATTCACTTGGTACGCGTGATGGAACCCACACGCACGGGCAGCTCAACATCTCGGTTCGTATCCTGGTACTCCCTGCGTCAGAAGCCAAACTATGAACCCACAATCTAAGAAATGTGCTAAGGTAAAGTGAGTGGACAAGTTATGATAGAAAACAGTGCTCCACCTCCACAGTCACAAACAACTGAATTCCCTATAACTGTATGATATCAGTGCGTTTTATGGCTGGGTTATACCACACGTGCGTGTACGAGGCAGGCGGGTGAATAGAGTCACAGCGCTACAATTAGTCGTGTGAGAAATTGTAGGACAGCTTGCATCAGGCCTGCACAGCACGTCGACAGGTAATAAAGTAATATTCCTGTCCTCTATCGTTAAGAACACCCTTCGTTTTTATTGGCGATTGAACCTTGTTCATGGAAAATTATTTGAAACAGTAGGAATCGAAATTTGAACCTGGAGCTGGCAACTTGTGTCAATAATTTCTAGAGTCTTGCATGCACGACGCCCAAAGCGGCCTAGCAAAGGGAAATGTATCGCCACTCGTAATAAAAGACTCAATCTACTTATATTAAGTGAGCAAGTCGTGAATTCAAAAATCATAACATTTTTTTTTTTAGATCTTTCGATCTGTGTTGTGTCACAAACTGTAGGTAAACTATAATAATCTGAATTTTTGACTGATTCGAAAACAAATAAAGTAATGTTACAGACATTATGGAACAATGGTTGTTATTAATCGAGGCTCAATACCTGTTCATTTTTCCTTTTTGTATTGCTCGCCTACATGTTCTGCAATTGTTGAAGACGGCTGCGCTGGTACATAACTTCTAAATAAAAGCAAGTGCATCCGACATGTATGCAATGAAAATTCGACCTTCGTGAACCTCACTTGAAATTAACATACCGTTTGACCCAAAAAAAAGTTTACCCATGTTTAAAATATCATAACTTTGGAACGAATTAAGATCTTGTGGATCTGTTTGCTTCATTATCGACGTAGAATATAATTGACAATCAGTCTCTGGAACCATTTTAAAAAATATGAGGCCATTCCATAACATTTAATAGTTAAGTAATAGGCACCAAAATGAAAGTTGCACAAGAAACGGTAATTCAAGTTTATGAACCCCTCAATAATAAAATTTTTATAACATAACTAAGCATGAGTTAAAATAATCGATCTAAGGAAGAAACAAGCATGAGTTAAGATAATCCACATCGTGTGGAAAAAACTAATGAAAAGCATGAGAAAAAGAGCCAAGGGTGTCTTAAATAGGAATAACAATCAAGTTGAAGGAAGAGGATTGTAAAGACAATAATTGTGTTCAATAATGAATGGTTCTCTTTCTATTATTTCAAATACAGGTTCTTCAAGTGAGAAACGATGTACAGAAACTGTTGTTTAATTTACAGGGGTCCATTAGCTTTAATTATCAATTCTTGCGCAAGTTTCATTTTGGTGCCCATTACTTAACTATTAAATGTTATGGAGTGGCTGCGCATTTTTTTTAAATGCATACTGAGACTGCCAGAAAATTATATTCTACGTCTAATAAAGCAAACCGATTCAAAATATATAAATTCTTTGCAAAGTTATGGCATTTTAAAAATGGGTAAATCTTTTTTTGGGTCACAGTGTATATTAAGAGTAGGAGTTCATCATTTGGTATTTGGTATGTTACCGTTTTCCTAAATAACGTAATCAGCTTAGATTAACATTTTACACATAACAATGAAACCATATTTAAACATTTAATTTCACCCTAGTAAACTTGGTGCCGAAAGAAACAATGAATTTATGTTCAATTATCTAATAAATCACGGACGCAAATGTGTGGTCGTACTTTCGGAAATTGTGACGTAGAAAATACTTGCGCACCGATGTTCAAACATCTAAAATCAGAGCAGATGTTCGGATGCGCGAAATTGGACCTTGTCCACAAAACAGAACATGAGAGAATGAGATTGCAGCGGTTCTTCTGAAAAAATATGATTTAAACCGTAGAAGAATTAACGTCAAACCAGCGTGTATTCTTTTTCAGGTAGGTTTGAGAAATAATTTCTCATTGCGTATATCAGCGCCTCATTCCCCTCGGGATGAAAACTTCTTCGACATTTTAGTGTTCGCATTTAATAATTGCCGTACATTAATCAAGCAAACTTATATACATTAGGGAATTTGAGGAATTTAAATAATGATACCACTGATGAAACGTTTCTGAGAAATAATCAGTTTAATGCATGAAGTTGGAAAATAGGGAAGTCAAAACCTACACACATCTGTATCACAGATACGCTCATCCCAGACTTGCAGATGCAGACAAGAAAGAAAGCTGAGCTCTAATTAAATTACCCATTGGCTATTTTCATAATTAAAGAAGGTAAATGCATTTTTAAAGTTTCATCAATGAGAAAAAATTAAAAAATTATGATTCCTAAAAACACATGTTTTATGAATTCAAAAGCCACATTCCAACTTCGTTTCCCTCGATGACATTTTACCAAGATGTTGCGATCATTTTCCCCATTTAGAGCTTCAAAGCGAATGCCTGCTCAAATGTTGCCATAAAACTTCTAATTGTGACGTTCGCTCTCCCTTCTTGTAAGCAATCAAAAACGCTATTAACGCGCGGTAAAGCTAAAAAATTTTAAGTAAAATCCCTAACTAGGGAAAGTCTTCCAATTATTAGCAAGTTTCTCCAAACATTTTCCCGGCCACTGGAAAATGCCTGCAAGTTTTCAAGAAAGAAGAGTGCCATATAAAATTCTCTTTTGTCTGACTTTACGAATAGTTAAGCCGAAAGTTAGTCGCAAATTGATTATCAGGTTTTTGAAAGTTCGGTACGCCGTCCCAAGTCTGGCTCGCTGGTGTAGTGTTGGTGCTGGTGTTGTGTTGGTGCTGGTGTAGTGTTGGTGCTGGTGTTGTGTTGGTGCTGTGTTGGT
>JACJUY010011271.1:0-26097 GCA_014220935.1 Platorchestia sp. MABIK
CTCTCACGAACGTTGCCAACTTTTGGTATGTCTAACTAGAACTTACACTTCCCGCTATATTACAATTACATAAAAATGTTGTACTCGTCACGAGCATTAATTTGGTACTAACTTCCAGATTGTACGTCTAATAGTTCAGAAATTACCCTTTTGTCAGGGTAATTCGGGAAGGGTCTTAAATTAGATGGGTTCTCAAAAATTGCGCACTGGTAACCCCGGACCTGATATAAGGTCCAAGACTTCTCATACTTCTTTTTTCTGTTTAATTTATAAATGACGTAATTAAATATTCATTAACGAACCCCGATACTCTGCAATGGGAATAAAAAGCCTAAAGTTTGAACAATCGCTAAGCGTTTTTGTTTGGTGCGCATGCACCGTTCAAAACAAGCGAGTGTCGGCAAACGGAGCTCGGAGTTCAGCACTGTCGTTTCGGGACTGGCTCGCTGCGCATCATGTGAGAAGGTCGAGTTTTCGGCTTCTCCCTCCCTACTGAAGAAAGGTGCCCAATGGCATACCCAAGGTGAGGAGTTCGTTAATTTATTTTTGTTGCCGTATGAATCATTTCTTTCCTGCATATTCATTTTTAATAACTGCCTCCCAGGGTATTGCTCAGGCACTCCGGTTTGCTGAGAATTGGCAATGAATGTGACACTTAGCGCGCTGGTAATCCTCAGTGTGTCACTGTCAAGCTATTGTTCAAATCCATCGAACTTAAACTTTCTGAAATAAAAATCATGCATGGTAAATGCGGTGGATTTTATTCTAATTAGAAAATCATACAAAAAAATTATGCCAGTTTTAACTTGAAAAATAAATATTAATATTGATAAATGGTCATCGGCCTACTCATGTAACATGAAAGATATTTAAAATATTATTTAATTTATTTATTGCTCCTAATTAGGTTTGAAAGCAAGTTGTAACCCATTATCTAATACGCATTTTTTTCAATTCATGCGCGCTTTTTTGTTGTTATTAGTTAGTGGTGACACCAGAAACGCTCTAGTCTACTGTAGCACACAGATCTGTGACTGTAGTCCGCAATCCTGGACTGCTGCGTTGAAGTGTGTTTGAGTCTCTTCACTTCGGCCCGGTACCATGTTAGTGCCCCGAACAGAGTTTATTTATTTTCATTTTCATTCGTAAGCATGCCTCGGCAGGGATGTAGTGCTGATTGTAGTTGTTGAATGCAAAAAAAAGAGCTGGTCTAAAAAGGACTACAGGCTAAAAGTTGCGTACGAGTTATATGAGTTGCTAAAGTATAAGACAGCACATCAAAGTCGGCAATTAAAAATCATGTATTTCTTGCTTTAAACAGTGATACATTTGAATAGCCATCTAAATGATTGCTTATCTGGTAGAAATCAGTTTAAAATTACTTCAGTCTTCCAAGAGACTACTGTTACAGCAATTATTTTACTTATTTACAACATTAAGTATTTTCAACTTCATAGTAAACAACAAACATCAGCATCTTAGGATGCTTTATTCCCAACCAAGCCTGATACATATGATCTTAAGCATTGGTTTTTCAAATGTCTTATAACTAACCCTATATATAGGACACCATGACGGTTCCCCCGTGAAACCGGTACCCATTTCCGACACCTGGGTTGAGTGGAGTATTGTGCTTGAGCTCTCCCTTATACCCAACGGGGAAAATCGCCGCGCCAGTGCCGGGATACCAACCCGGGCCTCCAACATGAAGGCCGATCCCTTAACCACTGTACCACCTCGAGCACCATAGGTGCTGATTTTAATTGACAGTACAGTACTTCATTCTAAACTCTTTATCAGCATATATCAACTACATTTGATTTATTCCTGGCTTCCAACTAGAGTGTGTTGACTTGAAACATTGCAGGAACTTGCTTGAAGAGAAAAGTTGTTTCACTCTTGTCTCATATTTTCTACAGACCTATACTGTGTAGGTGTAATTGTCTTCTAGAATCAAGATTGCTTATGAAATGCCTACTATTAATGAAAATTTTTAGCTCTGCAAGGAGTAGCCTATGACTCTTCTCTACTTGTTAAGTGACAGACAGAGATTCAAAAATGGTATTTATTTATATCATAAAAAAATGGTTTCCCAATAAGAAAATTAGTCTGTAATAACATTAAAATATGTGAAAAAATTGAACAGAATAAACAAAACAATTAAACACACTAAACTTCCTTTAAAGTTCACCAACCTTAATATCAGATTGTATGTTTTCCAGCAGCGCTTGATGACAAAGCTTGTGTAAGAGAGAGAAAAAAAAATAATGCAAACCAGTAGAAGCATATGGTTACATTTCACAGCCTGCTCTCAGATTACCATTCTAGACAACACATCCCAGATGGAGAAATAAAATCTGTGACACCAGGTGATGAATACCAAACAAGGAAAAACATTTATATTTAGACGCATAGGTCTTAAATCTAGTGTATAATTTTCTTCCTACATCTTCATGGCTTACAATTGTATAATAATATTGTTTTTAGGAGTTGAGAGTCTTGAAGCTTTGACTAAAAGTCTGTCAAAAAATACCCTCAGTAAGTGCAAGCAACCTGCTTTTACATACTGCAATGGTGACAATTTAAACATTGCACATTATTTAGATGCTACCTAAGGATGTTGAGGAGCTTCTGCCTGTCTCATTGTAGAGATTATTATTCTAGTAAAGATGAGACTGTTTAATTAATCAAAAAAGACTCTTCTGACAGTATTGTATTGCTTTTCAAGGGCTCTTTATATCAGGAACAGGTTTCAAAATGGGTATGTTTATTAACTGTGATCAAATCTGAGGAAACTGTACAGAAGAATTGATTCTTGACAGTTCAAAATACTTGAATTAGGACTCCAGTGATTTAGCTAATAAAAAATGAATATTCAATTTTGAAGAAATTAATACCAGAAAGGACTTCACTCACA
Organism: Platorchestia sp. MABIK; assembly: GCA_014220935.1. Lineage (NCBI taxonomy): Eukaryota > Metazoa > Arthropoda > Malacostraca > Amphipoda > Talitridae > Platorchestia > Platorchestia sp. MABIK. The sequence goes on from JACJUY010011271.1 coordinate 2,918, forward strand.
ACTTCATGTCTTGGTAGAAAAAAAACCTTGAGAAAAGTAGTAGGAGAGAAGAAGCAATACACTAGAATTAAAGGAACATTTATCAAATGCTCATTATATTCTAACATTTTGTGCTACTTTAAACATAGCTGTTTCTAGTACCCACCTGGCACCTGAGGATAGTCTGCCAAAGTGTTTGACAGTCATACTTTGAATAGTATTGGACAAGTTACATGGCACAAAGAGATTAAGGGCATTCAGCTATAAATGATCAAGTTGTTTCAAAGGAACATTCAAGGATCAACAATGAAGTACCATTAATCTATATCCAACATATTTATGTGCTCAACACTTAATGAGGGAACTACTGGATTCATAAAAACTAATTGGCCTAAGACAATTCTAAAAGAAATATTCAATTTCCATTAGAGTCAATAATCTGATAATTAATGAAGCACTTTCCCAAAATGAAAATAAATTGGAATCATCTTGACAATAAAATCAAAACAGTTCTTTTTTGAAGAGATGTAGAGAATGGATCATAATGGAAATAAAATATTTATTGCTAGAAAGAAAAATAACAGTCAAGCACCAATACCAATCAGATGAGCTACTATTACTTCCAATACAAATGCCAAATTTCATAAGCACGGGGCATTAGCATATAAGAGAACAGCAACAACAACAGAGTGCTGTCTATGGAGGAAGGAAGACACTTTGATCTGAGTACATGGTTTGCTGAGGTAACCTCCATTCACTCCATTTTTGTGTTAGGATGGAAAACCACACTGTTTAAATCTTGCAGGAAAGTTTTTCCCATGGGAAAAATGGCACAAAACTGAGAATCCTGAGAATTGTTTCAAGTCAATCAAAAAGCAATGATTTCTTATTGTCAAGCTAAATTTTTTCAACACTTTCAAATTTTCTATTATGTAAGTATTTGAATAATTTATGGAAGAGATAATTCATGGAAGAAATTTATACTGTTCATCTTTCTATTGCTGTTGCAATATTATTTTCTGGTGCATTATGGTCATTTTTTTATGATCATTCATTCTGGTACATTATGGTTATTCATTCCTACTTCCAAAATGTATTATGAGTGTTTTGGTAAAAATAAAAAATCTGAAGTCAAAGCCCTCAAGGAATAAAACTATTGAATCTATGGGAAATAGTGCTCCCACGAAAAAGATACGAGGTCTCAAGCTTAAGGTTAGGTATGCCTTTCTTTTGTTGAAATAGGATATTTATGTTACAGGCCATCATTTGGTTTACTGCTGTTCAGTTTTTCAGCACCTACTACTCTCTTCTACATTTATTTTATTTTATTACCTTCCTTCTCAACTTCCTATTCCTATGTGCAGGAGATCTTGCGTTGGCATGAAACTTGTGCAAAGACTCCCTGTTCCCTCAACTCCAAACTGAATGATGTCTTCATCTTTCTTCACTTTGAATGTCTTTGTTGTGGCAAGGGATGCTGAATTTAACTTATAGTCTATCAGGAGTCAAACTGATGAAATATTCATTAACCTCAATAAAAGAAAAAAGAGAATAATTTGATTATATTTTTACTGTTGTTCTAGGTAACCCCATTTACTGACAACAGGTTTAGGTGCTGCAGGTAGCTATGGGTTTGTTAACCGACCCTGGCATGGAGGGGGGGTGGCTGAGCAGCTTGTTGCTGGCTCATGAGAAGACCTTGTCCATTTTGCTGTACCTTGTTGGTGCTGCTTGGTTCCTTTCCCTGGCACACAACTCCATGAATCATGGTGAGTATTTTGTTGAATGGTGATTAAACACCATTAGTTAATGTTGACTTGTAAATCATGCTGGGAGAATATTTGCTTGAATAGTGACTGTTGATTAGGAGTCATTGGGTGAAAATTTATTTGAATGGTGGATGTGTTTTAAAAGCCATTGGTTAATGTTGGTTTAGAAATCATGGTGAGTTTGTGTCTGAATGGGGAATGTGTATTAAAAGTCAGGAAGTTGGAATCAGGTATTTAAAATAATTTTTCATAAAAATCAGTTTTGTATACCTTATAGATTGTAGATGAGTATTATTTTGTACCAAGCGTAATTGTAATAACTTAGAAGTGGGCTGATATTTCATTTTCATAGGGTACAATATTATTTCATTTGAAAATATTTAGTGTATAACACTTTTGAAATATAAATCTTAGATCAGTAAAAGTTAATACTTCTTTTGCATAATGCTGAAAAATGGCTGCTATGTTCTATTTGCATGATATTTTGCTGGGCAGAAACCTACTTCTCCGAGAATGCTCTGCTGCCCGGCCTCGTTCACGGAGAGTTCATGAGGGAGGATAGAGCCGACAGATACTTGCAGGTTTGCATACTGTTGCCTTTTTATGACTGTAAGTAAATTGTAAGAGTGCTTCTGACCTCTGCAGCCCAACTGGCACCCAAGGTCCAGTCAACTGCTTGGTCAGGTCTGCATACAGTTGTCTTTGCATGAGCGTAAAGAAATAGATAGTAATAGAAATAAATAGATAGTAAATAGTAATAGTGCATCTCACCTCTGCTGCTGAACTGGCACCCAAGGCCAAGTCAACTGCCTGGTCAGGTCTGCATACGGTTGCCTTTGTATGAGCATAAAATAAATATAGCAAATAGTAATAGTGCTTCTTATCTCTGCTGCCTAACTGGCACCCGAGGCCAAATCAACTGCATGGTCAGGTGTCAGACCTAAAATATCCTCATGTGTCACTTGGAAACAAACCTTCTGAGTATGCTTCAAGTGACTAATTTTACTGTTCTGTTACAAACTTTGAATTTCAAAATATATTGCAGTTTGAAGTTGTAAATCCTTGAATGACTAAAGTTTCTGTCCATTAATTAATTTTGCAGTTGCAAATGTTTGCAATTTTTATTCCTTTTATAAACAAACTCTAAGAGTTATCTCACATATTGAAAACAAAAGGGAACTATAATTGTCATCAGTATGATTTGGGTAAATTTTATTATTTATTTTCGAACAAATTATTTAATTTTAATTAAGAAAACTTTTTTGTATGAGATAAATTTAATTGGAATTAAATTCATTAAATTGTTATCCTAATAAAATTGACAATTTCAATTCAAAATTTTTCAAACTGTTGATGTTATTATTTCCCGGAAAATACAGTCCTATAATTAAATAGATTTGTATTTTTATCTGTAATTTTATGTTTATTGTTGGTATCTATTCATTATCAGAGGTACTCAGAAGTTCTTCACTTTAGACTCAGGTGTTGACTTGGCTTATGTAGTTCTAGTTGATGTGAAGATAAAACATAAGGGAATAGAATTGTCCTTTGAAAGAAAATTCTTCACAAGAACAAGTTCTTATGAAGTCATACATGTTACTAGCAGCTCACTACAGTTTAAGCTTTGCTTGAGGGCTTTAAAATCTTTGTATTATGGAAGATGAAATTTAACTTTTGAAGTTAAAATAATATTAAATGCATCCACCTAGAAATTACATACGCATTTCAAGTAGGTGTAAAGAAAAATGCCCAAATAAATAGAATAACCATTTTAAACAACCAGTCACCATCTTGTTTCAAGTCTTGCCTGTTCCCAGTGGCTTGCCACAATCAAAGGTTTTCTTCACTGATTAAAAATCTTGTTATAAAAGATGAAATTAAGATAGATAGCACTAACTGTGCCCACTTCTAGGTAAGATACATATATGGGTGAAAACTGCAACTCTTAATATGTTAGGGCCCTTCATTTTGTTGAAATGAAATTTTTTTTATTTTATTTTTGTAAATAACCATCTTTTTTTTGGTTCACTGCTGTCCTGTTTTTCAGCACCTCTGACTTTCTTCTTCAACTTATATCTTATTTCATGAAATTCTTTCTCAACTAACTGTTTCTATGTCCCTTCTGCATAGATTCCTCATTCTCTTATCTCCATACTAAATTGTGTCTTCCTCCTTCCTCTTTGATACTCATTTTGTAGAGGTTAGGGAGGCTTAAGCTAACTTGTAATCTAATCTTAACATGTTGACTACAGTTGTGCGGCTGCAACTGTCAGTTTGGTTAGGTTAGAAGATGTTGTATTAAAAAATCCAGCTCAACTGCTCTAATACATTTTTAACATCCTAAAAACTAGATTGAATACAATTGAACTATAATATGTTATCTTATACTCGAAAATTTATTACATAAAAGGAAGCAAAATAGTTCAAATGTTATTTGTATATTCCGGTACGTAAATGAACAATTTATCTAGTGGTACACATATGTACCAATACGTAGTCAATGTGTGAAGTGGGTTTGTAAAGCAAGAATCACATTCATTATTGAATGTTCTGTTTAAGGGGAAATTCCTGATATGCAGCTATTTTTGTGGCATTGATGTGAGAGATTCTTCATGAACGCACCACTTGCAGGAGCTGAATAAGGAGACAGAGAAGTACCCGAGCACCATGCCTCACGCGTGGCTGCAGGCAAAGATGACGCAGCTCGGGCTGGACACCTATACTCACAACTTTACTCTGAACTACCCCATGGCTGCCAACAGGGTCAGTGCACTGTGTTGTTCAGGGGATCTCTTGAGTTATTTTTGTCTGGTGTGATCTGCTCTCTTGACCTACTGTATTTGTGAGGGAGTTATCTAGAAGTATTATTGTTTGATGTGTTATTTTGAAGTACAATTGTTTAGTGTGTTGTATAGAATTACATTAGTTTAGTGTGCTATTTAGAAGTACAATTGTTTAGTATGTTATATAGAATTACAATTGTTTAGTGTGTTATTTAGAAGTGCAATTGTTTAGTGTGTTATATAGAATTACAATTGTTTAGTGTGTTATTTAGAAGTACAATTGTTTAGTATGTTATATAGAATTACAATTGTTTAGTGTGTTATTTAGAAGTACTATTGTTTAGTGTGCTATTTAGAAGTACAATTATTTAGTATGTTATATAGAATTACAATTGTTAAGCATGTTATGTAGAATTACAATTGTTTAGTGTGCTATTTAGAAGTACAATTGTTTAGTGTGTAATCTTGAATTTTTATTTAATGGGCTATTATTTAGAGTGCTATCTTGAATTGTTAGCAATTTAGAGGGTTGTTTAGCATGTTGCTATCTTTGATTTTTATTTAGTGTGCTAAGTGAGCTATGCAAGGTATGATGTATTGTGTTTTCCGGAATTACTGTTTAGTTCATCCTCAGGGAGGTATGACATATGGAGTAGTTCTTCCAGGGGAAGATGTAAGGTCCCGAGCTGGAGGTTTGGTAGGTGGGCTTTTAGTTGAAAGAGAACAAGTATTTCGTTTTGTTACAGAATATCTATGAGGTCCCTAGGGAAAGATTAGGTGGCATTCTCTTTCTTGAAATAGAAAAGGTTTTTTGTTTTGTTACAGATCATCTATTTTTGGTTCACTGCTGTCCAGTTTTTCAGCCCCTTCTAGGTACTTTTATCTTCAACTTTTATCTTGTTTCATGAACTTCTTTCTTAGCTTTATGTTTTTATGCACCTTGTGAGTAAATTCTGCATTCTCTTAACTCCATACTAATTAATGCATTCATCCTTCCTCTCTTGAAACATCTCTGTTGTGGTAAAGGGAGGCTAAAACTTTCTTATAGTCAATATACAGAATATCTTTTCTTGGTTTGGTGCCATCATGTGGTTCAACAGCTCTGATTTCCTTGTTCAACTTTTATCATGTTTCATCCTCTTCCTTCTTAACTCCCTGTTTCTATACGTAGAGGATCTTGTGTGGGAACACACCTTGTCTATAGTTTCTCTAATTTCATAAACCCCTTACTTAATAGTGCCTTCATTCTTTGTCTTCTTTGAAACACCTTTGTTGTGGGTAAGGAGGCCCAAAATAACTTATCTAATCTGTATGCCAGTATGTAATATTTTCCATGTATTCACAGCAATATTATATTGATGTAAACAGGTATTTGTCATGCAGGCCACGTTCTGTAACTGTAAGAATAATGATGCAAGTTATTTAATTATGTTTTATTTCTGATGTTTCCTAGTTCATGTTCATGGAGACGGGTGCATAATATGTTCTTCTTTTGTTCGTTAAGATCTTGCATAAAGGCAACCTCCATGAAGTTCAAAAATTAAAGATCGAAATGTAAGCTGTATATGTACATGTCTTTAATGTTGAAATATCTTCAAAGTTAACATTAGAGATGCAACGTTTTTCCAAAAACTAGTAGATATTTCATTTTTGTTGAAACGGCTTCAAAAGGTAAATATGTATGTTGAAAACGGTTAAAATTTTTTCTGTGTAGTTTTAATTGTGCTCTGCTAGAGATGAGGATGAACAATTACTTGCAGAGCTTCAGCGGCAACAACGTGTACGGCATCCTGCGTGCAGTGCGGGGCAGCAGCTCGGAGAGCATTGTGCTCAGTGCGCCTTACAGGCCCCCACGCTCTGTCCACCCTGGCAACGCTCCTGCTATTGCCCTCATGCTCACACTGGCGCAGTTCTTCTCAGGTGTGTCTTGAGTGATGCGCTGTTGTGTGCTGTGGTTGGGAGGAATTTTGAAGAACACACTCTTCATTTAGTGGCTTTGTATTGTGGAGATGTCTTGTTGCTGCACTGCTTTGTATTGTGTGCTGAGCGGGGTTGGTAATACTAAAGAACATGCTCTCCATTTAGTGCTTATGTATTCTGAAGAAGTGCCTTGTAGTCGCACTGTTTTCTTTTGTGTATGGGAAAATAGTGTAGAGACTCTTGGTCACCTTTGCTTGGTTCTCCTGAAGGTCTCGTTTGTACTGTTTCATGTGCTATGAGTGGGGTTAAATTGTGTAGAATGTAGTCTTGATTTAGTGACGCTGTATTTTGAAGATGTCTTGTCTGGGCCAAAATGGGTTAAAGTGCTGACTCAGCATTAGTGGAAAGTGTTGAAAACGATGAGAATAGTTTCCCATTTCTTATTCAAGTAGGCTTGATTTTTTCATACTGACTGTTGGTTTATAACATCAAGGTGAATATGGCTCAGAACTTTCCACATTATAACAAGCTTTCTGGTGCAATGTAATGATTACTTGTGTCATACATATTGTGAGGATCCATTTAGGTTACCTTTAAATCATTTGAATAACATGGGGAGTGAATAAATTCTGGGTTTCATTGGCCAAACCAGCATAATTCAGGGGTCCATTTATTGTTGCCCTGTGTTATGTATGCGTTATTATTGTGTGTAATTATCGTGCGTGTGTGATGAGAAGATGTGTGCAGCACAGCTGCAGTGTTGGGTGTGCTGCACAGTGAGGGGATGTGTGCAGAGCAGCTGCAGTGTTGGGTGTGCTGCACAGTGAGGGGATGTGTGCAGAGCAGCTGCAGTGTTAGGTGTGCTGCACATAGAATACCTGTGCAGAGCAGCTGTACTGGGCGAAGGACATCATCTTCCTGGTGACGGAACACGAGCAGCTCGGCATGGAGGCGTGGCTGCAGAGCTACCACGGAGCGTCTCCTGACCAGCCTCCTGTGCTCGACTACGGCAGGCTGCCTGCCCGGGCTGGTCCTATACAGGTGAGGGATGTGCCCCTAACTTGCCACAATGCAGGACTAAAGCCGGGCTGGTCCCACACAGGTGAGGGATGTGACCCTAACTTGCCCCCGTGCTGGGCTAACTGTTACATGGACTATCTGATACCTGCCTTGTATCTGCTCTTTAGACACACACTTGGTAGAATGTTCATCACAGCTTAGTGTGTTTGTGTATACAAAAAAATTACTGATATTCGGGAACACTGACGGCGTTCTTGCAGATTTTTCTTTTTTTTATGTGGTAACGGCGTTTGCAGTAGGTGGGGCAAACAGACTCCTCCATTAAGAACAGCACCAAAGATTTCAAGGAATTTAAAAAATATGAAACATTACATGTTCGCAGGACAATTGGTGTTACAGGAAATCTTGGTACAAACATACAGCGGCCAAGTTAAACAATACACAGAAGCCACGCGCTGTTTCCACCGCACTTTTTTCCACGTATTCTTGTTGCACATTTTTTCCACGGGTCGTTCTTGTTGCACGATTTTCTTTCCACGCGCTATTCTCCAACACCTTTCCTTTCTGTTCACTCTTTTTGCTACGTTTTTTTCCTACTTTCTGCTCTCGTTATGCCTTTTTCTTTCCCCGAACTGTTCCCAATTTTCCTGCCCCTCTGTTGAAGCGGCTTCTTTGTCGTAGGCCGCCGTGAACCTGGAGATCTCTGACAGCTCGGTGTCCCACGTGGACATCCGGCACGAGGGCCTCAACGGCCAGCTGCCCAACCTGGACCTGGTGAACCTCGTGCACCGCCTCTGCCACCGGGAGAGTGTGGACCACACCGTCAAGAACAGGGTGTGTGCGGGTGTGGGCTTGTTTGCTTTGTGTGAGCTCTAGAACAGAGTGCGTATTCTTCTAATTAAATAATTATAAATAACTTCTTTGAGCTGTATTTTATGCATTTAGATTATTAAAATTGGATGACTGTAAATCTATATCTTGCGTGTTGGTTGGTCTGCTGTGTGTTTTGTGTGAGCTCAAGTATAGGTTGAGTTGTGGTGTGTATTGGGTGGTCTGTTCTGTATCTTTTGTGTGAGCTCAAGAACAAGGTGGGGGTGTTGGAATGTACGTCGTGGGTCTATATTGGCTGGTCTGCTCTCTGTGTTTTGTGTGAGCTAAAGAACAGGGTAGGTGGGTGTGTGGTCCTGTGTATTGGCTGTCTAAGCTCTGTGTTTCGTGTGAGCTGAAGAACAGGGTAGGGGGGTGTGTGGACCTGTTTATTGGCTTGTTCAATCTGTGTTTTGTGTGAGCTGAAGAACAGGGCAAGTGAGTGTGTTGATCTATGTATAGGTTGATCTGCACTGTGTGTTTTGTGTGAGCTGCTGAACTCTGTGAGTACGGTACGTCTTCTTGTGGGCTGTAGGGAAGATGTAGGGAGCTCAATGTTATTTGTTCTCTTCTGTGCCGGCTGTTTTTGGATCTGCATAATCCCGTTTTACAATCTCCTGTCACATGTTGTACTCAGCAAAGTATTATAAAAACCTGATGATCCACACCCACAATCTCCTGCATGGCACATGAATACTAGCAAAAAATTAGTATAGCTAAATCGCTGTAAAGTGGAATTGAAGAACCGGCTGTAAAGTATAGCAATTATTATAGCAGAGAATTAGTGTAGAAAGATGAGTGTAAAATGGGAGTGATTAACCAGCTGTTAAGTATAGCAGAGAATTAGTGGAGCAAGATCACTGTAAGGGTGAAGTGATTAACCAGCTCTCAAGTATAGCAATCAGTATATCAGAGAATTAGTGTAGCAAAATCAGCGTAAAATGTAAATGAATAACCATCTGTGTGTGTGCGCAGGCGGACTACCCTCGGCCGGACACCACAGCTGGGTGGCTGTACCAGCTGCACACGCTGCTCAGCTCTGTCGCTACTCAGGCTACTGGGGTGCCCAGTGGCAATCACGGTCTCTTCCACAGGTGTGTTGTGCCCTCATACTGGTACTGCTCCTTCCTAGTCTCATGTTCTTTCTGAACTGATCTTTAATGTGCCGAGTGGCAATCATGGTCTCTTTCACAGGTGTGTTGCTGCGCTCATACTTATATTGTTCCCTTCTTTCAATTCTGTTCTTGATTTTGTGCTTAGAAGATCATTTAAAACAATGCCAGTCAGCCCTCTAGCGCAATAAAAACAACAATAATACAGAGTAGCCGAAAATCCACTATCATTTTAAACTTTAGGGCTTGTCTGGATCATAAATGCTAAGTCGTATTATCATACTAAGTCCCATTATGATATGTTATCAAAGTCTCTATCAGAAAACTAAGTCAAAGTTTTTGCTTGAGAAATGCTTAAAATAGATAAGTGGCTTTTGGGCCGCCCTGTAAAATAATGGCACTCAAAAAAAGGTGTCAAACATTTCGACAACAACACAATAATCAGGGCACTCAAACCCCCTGCAGTGTAAACAACAACGCTTTACTCAGGATATTAAACCACTTTAGTGCAAACAACTTTATAGAAATAACTCTACAACAACACAATAATCAGGACACCCGAACTATGGTAGTTCAAACCACACAATATGCAGGACACCCAAACCACTAGTCAACAACGCAATACTCAGGACATTAAAACCCCTCTAGCGTAAAAAACATAAAACTCAGTAAATTAAATCCCTGAATTGCCAACCACTCGACAAGAACGCGATAATCATGATACCTAACTCCTGTAGTGCAAACAACACAACAACACAATATAATCAGAACACCTCAGCCCCTGTAGTGTAAACAGCACAATAATCAGGACATTGAATCCTTGTGCCAACTACTCGGGACATTAATACCACTCTAGTGTAAATAACACAATACTCGGGACATCAAAACCACTCTAATGTACAGAAGAACTCTATCATAACACCTCAAGCATGTCATCATGACGCGTTCCAGGTTCGGGATCGCAGCGGTGACGGTGTCAGGAGAGCGCGGTGTCCCCCACCGGGGCCGCCGGAGCGCGACGCTGCTGCACCTGGGCCGCGTGCTGGAGGGGACGTGTCGCTCCCTCAACAACCTGCTCGAGCGCTTCCACCAGAGCTTCTTCTTCTACCTCCTGCCTGCCACCTCCCGCTACATCTCCATAGGTGCGGCGCCTGCCTACTGCTCGTCGTGTTGCTTTGTTTTTTCCCCTGTGTTTGTTGGGTGTTCTTATTGTTGATTTTGTGTGTTTGTTGTTCCTTCTTAGTTTTCCCTCATCTTGTTTGTGTCTGTTTGTTGTTCCCTCTCATGAATTTCCCTAATTCTACCCTTGAAGGATACAACTATTGTATGTGTGAGAATTAGTGCTCACAGGGGGAGAACGTGCGGTCCTGAGCTGAAAGTTACGTAGGCTTTCTTTTTGGCGAAATAGAAATGGTTTCTGTTTAGTGAAGGACCACCTTTTTTTGGTTCACTGCTGTCCTATTTTTCAGCACCTCGGACTCTCTTTTTCAACTTTTATCTTGTTTCATGTACTTCTTTCTCAACTTGCTGTTTCTATGCGCACGTGATCGTGCGCCGGAACATCCCTTTGTGCATAGATTCCGCGTTCTTTCAACTCCATACTAAATGGTGCCTTCATCCTTCCTCTTCTTGAACATCTAAAAGAAAGGCTAAAACTAATTTATAATCGAATTAATCACTAAATTTCACTCTGAAGAACCGCGAGTTCTGACAGTTTTGGCTAAAAGAAAATCAGTCTGGCAACACTATGGTAAAAATCTTAAAATTTGACAATTTTATCACGAAAAAAAGAAAGTCGATTTTAATGGACGCCCTTTGTGCAAAATTTGACAATTTTATTGCAACAAAAAGCCGTTCAATTCTAACAGACGCCCTTTGCGTGTGTGTGCAGGCGTGTACATGCCCGCCTTCGGGGCGATGGGCTCCTGCCTGCTGCTGGGGGCGCTGTCGCTGTGGTGCAGCTGCTGCTTACGTCTACAGCTACAGCAGCAGCAGCAGGCCGCAGCTGACCAGCAGACCGAGTGCTGCGACAAGCAAGAAACTTCAAATGGTGCAGGCAAAGAGAAGCAAATCGATGATGGCAAAGCCTCGACTCCAGCGAATGAGGTGGGAAGTTATTGACCAATGATTTTGTAACCTTTCTGAACACCGCATTTTGCAAGATATCTCTGGGCTCGTTGAAACTTTTCTTTGAATTTTTTTAAAATTTTCTCTCAAGTTCAACATGAGTACATGATTCTTCTTATCACCAAGCTGCACTTGAAATGCAAGTACTGGATTGCAGTATAACTGCATATAATGGATAATGACTCTAATTTACCTGGAATGTAAATTAGAAAACGTGATCAGTTGTGAATTTTGTTACGTCTTGGGGAGTAAACACCCTCGTACAATAATTTCTATCATCTCCCTACGCTGAATTGTGAAGAAAGCTTAGACTGATCTTTTGGAACAAACTAAATTTCGGTGTTTTGTCAATTTAATTTTTTTGGAATGCCAAAATTTTATTATCTTGCTATTTTGTTGATATTAAGCTATTTTTTTGGAACAAACAAAATTTTGTTATTTTGTCGAAATTTATTATTTTAAAACTAAATTGTTTTTATCATTTTCAAATTTTATCAGAATAAAACTATTCTTTTGGAACAAACGGAATCGTTTAATCATAATAATGCCTTGCTTTTTTTGCGCTGCCTAGCAATAAAATAACGAGAGGATGAGGAATGTCAAAACACTAACACTACTGCTGAGCAAAGATCATTTTCTTGTAATTCCTGATCCCAGTACTCCACTTAGGAAGTAAGGGGCTCTGTTAGTATTATTTTTTTCCTGTTTTTTCTAATGAAATGAGCGTCTAGAAACATGTTATGCCTTATCATAACAAGTAAAATTTAATAACAAATAACAAAGCTAGGAGATGCTCTGTAACATCATAATCTGCACAAATAGTGACCATTAATTTTTTGTTACAAACAGAGCACATATCATCCTCTGCACAAATAGTAACCATAAATTTTTTGTTACAAACAGAGCACATAACATCATCCTCTGCACAAATAGTGACCATAAATTTTTTGTTACAAACAGAGCACATAACATCATCCTCTGCACAAATAGTGACCATAAATTTTTCGTTCTGAGCAGAGCGGATCAGCGAGCCTAGTGAGCGTGGCGTGTGTGGCGCTGGTGTGCCACAGTGCGGGCCCCGTGGCGAGCTGGTGGCCACTCGTGGCAGCGCGCACCGGTGCCATGGTGGCACTCAGCGCTGAGGACAGCGTCGCCATCGGTGCCATCGCGCTGGCGCTCACCCTCGTCAGGCTGCCTTCCGTTCTCGCCAGGTGCCGTGCCTCATTGTTAATGTCTTTTATCATCGTTACGTGCCTTTTATTTTACCATTGTTACGTGCCTTTTATTTTATCATCGTTACGTGCCTTTCATTTTATCATCGTTACGTGCCTTTTATTTTAGCATCGTGTTGTGCCTTTAATTTTAGCATCGTGCCGTGCCTTTCATTTTAGCATCGTGCCGTGCCTTTCATTTTAGCATCGTGCCGTGCCTTTCATTTTAGCATCGTGCCGTGCCTTTTATTTTATCATTGTGCCGTGCCTTTCATTTTAGCATCGTGCCGTGCCTTAAACTTCATTCTAAATGTGCCTTCCTTGGTTTTGGTTAGGGAGGCTCAACCTAACATCTAATGTAATCTTCAATTTTATCTCAATCCATTTCTTTTTACCGTAGCCTACACGGAAGTCAAATTGAAATTCAGTAGAGAATTGTCATTGAAGTGTGACCACGCCGTCAATTTGATCTCAATCCCTATTCCATTTACCGTGGCATTTGACCGCCCATTTTACTTCCTGCATGAATGCCAAATTGCAATTAAGTAGAGCATAACCGTGACTGACATGGGCTCACACCCACCCACAGGAGCGGCGTGAGCTGCAACTGGCAGGTGGTGAAGTGTGTGGTGCAGCTGGAGCTAGCGGTGGTGGTGTTCGCGGGGGCGCTGCTCAACTTCAGCCTCGCTCTCGTCGTCACCGCCGTCTACGCCCCCGTCGTCATTGCTGTGTCGCCCTCCTCGCGCAGGTGGGTGCCGCCTTTCTTTTCTTCTTCTTCGTTAGTCGACTGGGATATTATTATGCACAACGTTTCGCCATCAAAGACGCTACAAAGGGTTTTCATCGGTGAGTTCACTGGGTTGAATGTCCTTTGTTGGGATAATTGAATGATGTACTCAATGATGTCTGTCGTGTGCCGTCTTTATATTCTTCTTCATTAGTTCACTAAGTTTATTGTCCTTAGTTGGGATAGTTGAATAGTGGACTCGATGTGGTCTTGGTCACGTGCAGCCTTTTTATTTATTCTTCTTAGTTATTTTACTGTTATGAATGTCCTTTGTTGGGATAATTAAACGTTTCTGGTAAGTTTTGTATACGACTAAAAGCCATTTATAGATTCTTTGCATGTAATATGCCACCATCATTTCACTGGGTTAAATGTTATCAAAGTTACCCGTTATCAATGTCATATGTTCGTATAATTGGGTGGGGGACTCAAGTTGTTCGTCACCCGCCGTCCTTCTATGCTTCTTCGCTATTTCACTGGATTGAATGTCTTTTGTTGGGAGAATTAAATGGTGAACTCTATGCTCTCTGTCACGTGCCGTCTTTCATTACCTTACTATTTCCCTCGATTCAAGGTTATCGATGTTGCGCGCCGTCTGCTCTTATTCATTATTTCAATGAATTTAATGTTGTCAATATCACTTTGTTGGCATTATTCTATGGTGGGTTCAACATGTTACCAATGTTTATTAATATACGTTAAGTTTTATTAATGTATTCGTGTTATTGTAGATTGATACAAATTGGTTGATTCTAGTGGACTCATTTCAATGAATTATTTCTGCGGGTCGATTTCAAATGATTAAATTTTAATGGAATGAAATCGGTAAATTAAATATCAGTGGGTTGATATCAAATTAAATTTGATAGATTGATACCAGTAAGTTAATTTCACTGGATTGAGACCAGTAAATTAATTTCACTGGATTGATATCAGAAAATTAATTTCACTTGATTTATACCAGAAATTTAATTTTACTGGATTGATACCAGAAAATTAATTTCACTGGATTGAGACCAGAAAATTAATTTCAGTGGAATGATTTTACAAATGCTTATAATGGTTTTCTTGGCCTGTCTCTAACACATTTTTCAAACTTTTTTTTCTTTTTCTGCTTCCTTTTTTTATGCTCTTTAAATCTCTCTCTTTTTATGCTCTTTAAATCTCTCTTTTTTTATGCTCTTTAAATCTCTCTTTTTTTATGCTCTTTAAATCTCTCTCTTTTTTTATGCTCTTTAAATCTCTCTCTTTTTTTATGCTCTTTAAATCTTTTTTTTTATGCTCTTTTCACTTTTTCACTGCCGAACGTTTACGGCAGGCTGTGGCGGTGGGTGAAGTCAGCGCTGCTGCTGTTGGTGCACCCGCTGTCGCTGGTGGCGGTGTTCGCGTCGCTGGACACGGTGCTGAACTTCCCTGAGGAGGGGGCGTGGGAGCTGCTGGTGCGCTGCTGCAGCGCCAGCAAGCGCGCCCTCATGTACGGCGTGGTGGACTCCCTCGTGTACGGCAACTGGGTGTACCCCGTCGCTTGCTGGTGCCTCCTGCCTGTCTGGCTCCTGCTGTGGCACGTACAGCGCTCCCCGCCCCTCCCGTCTCTTGTGTGAGCGTCCCTTCCTCCTCCTCCTCCTCCTCCTCTTCTTCTTCTTCTTGTTGTTTGGGGTACTGAGTGGCTGCTTTGGGTGAGGGGTTGTGAATGAGTGGCTTTGAGTGAGGGAATGACAGTGAACGGCCTCAAGTGATAGCGACTAACTGCTGCCAACATCATTTCTTGATAGTCAAATTTCACCACGTCGAAGCTTGGAGTTCTCCACCGTGTGATTGATGTGTGTGATGGAGTGGCCACATACCCATCAATGCACACACAACGTGCATTTAGACGACTAAATGTTAGTTTCTTCTGCGTTTCAGCACCGTGATGGATGCTTGAATATTATTTGTGGTTGTGCTAATCAAGGAATTGTTTTAGGGTGCCCACTTCTTCACGGTATGTTGATTTACGGTGCACTTCACGTACCGGTACGGAAAACGATCACGTTTTGGCATTTAACCAAACTTGGTTTGATATAGCAGAAATTAGGAACTTCGGTCGACTAACCTACACATGTAGAGTGTTTCATCATTGCAGTGGTCACTAAATGCGTTGTGTTGCTGCTGATCTCGAGATGTAAATAATTAATGTTCCTTTGAGCGAGATTTTTAGGAATATTGTGATTTTTAATTTACGCGTGAGAATTCTTTTAAGAAATTCAGGTATAAAATTTGCATTTTAGTTATTGATGACATATGTTCGTTTATTATATACTTAGCGTAGAATCTAAGTTTAAATTACTGTTGATCCATCTCACTTTATTTATTAGCATAAATTGAGGCATGTTCTAATTAACATCACCTTAGGAGCGTGCTAACACAGGGGCTGAATTTTAGAAATGCATACGTCTGTTGTAACAGTTATTTTTGTTACTAACGATAATCAAGTATAGGTACTTTTCCAGCAGTTTACTACCTTTAAAACTTTCATCCTGTTTCACAATTCCCCATTTCTCAACTTATTGTTCGTATACGCTTGAGACCGTGTGTGGAAGTCACTTTATGCGTAATTCGGTTCCCTCAAACACTTTGTGGTAAGGGAGTTCTGTACAACGTTTATAATCTACTTACCACCTTATAGTTAAGGTTGTCGGAGCCTGATCAGAACTATTACTTGACGGTATTTGAAGCAGAAGGCTATCAAACTCCAGCGTATCGCAAAGTCTTGTTAACTCTAAAAGTAAGCTCACGTCAGACACATGGCTGACTGAGCGGCTTTTGAAGGGGGCTAGCTCATTTATAATAAAGAGGTCACTAATGAGACAGACCTACATCGATTAATTAGATGGAAAGTAATTGAAAAGTTATTGTAACGCTAGACATTTCTATTGCTATTGTGTAGTGCGCTGTTACAAAATGCACAAGACCTACTAGAAGAAGAATGAATTTTATTTTACAAATCCATGTAGTAGAAGGCATTTCATTCAATTGTACTTTCAGCTTTAAGAAAATTGTTTTCTACACACGCAGGCCACAATTGGGCGAAATTCCTTCAAAGAATAACAAATATAACTTCGTACCTCTCACTTGAATGGATATTATGTTAGTGTCGATATAAATAGAAACGGTGGACGACTTGATTCTTTATGCCTTCCTTACTAAGAGAACACGCTGCGTGGGAGGGGAAAGGCACGATTTTCAAATAGTTTGCGATTGTAGCGGTGTAGCTGGCAGCGTAAGTTTTGCTAAGGGGGCTTACGTGGCCATTAATACCGCTATAACGACCTTAAATTTAAATGAAAATTCCGCTTTCAGGCTTCACCCTATCATGCATGTTGTTTTCATGTCAACATGCATACTCAACATATGTGTAGATATGACACTTTCATAATTATCGATTATGATCCTGGGTTAACCGGCGTCACGGAGCAATGACATAAGAGCCTTAAGGGCACGTTCTGGAGGAGACCAAAAGTACGTCGGTTCTCGACGGATTTTTCTAAGATTTTCACAATAGATGTCAAATGATGCGGCATTTCTTTTTGAACTCCTGTGTTTTTTCGTAAATTCATGAAAAATTTGATTGTTTAAAAAACCCCTGAAAAAGTGTGTGTTATGGAAAATTGTCCATCGCCCACAATTTTGAAGTTACAGAACTGGGTAAAGGTTTTCTAGGTAGCTAATTGTTCTGTCTTTAGATCCGGTGGAAACGTTTTTCGAAAATTTGATTTCTGTAATTATGATAAACTTTTCTCCCAAAATCGACCACTCTTTCAATTTTTTTCAAATTGTTCTGCTTTTAATTTTCAACATGATTTGAAATTCAAAAAACTGTAGCACCGCCTCTCTAGGGTATTTCAATGGCTATCGATTGATATGTTAGCAATTCCTTTTCCTTCAAAACTGTGGGAGAAGAGCCTCTTCAAAGATCAAAAAGTTAAGTTTTCATGAGAGCCATTTTTCAAAAATTGTTCTTATTTTTTTCGTTTCATTTCTTAACTAATCTTTTTTTTCCATAAATTTTACAGCTAATGTAGATCTTTCCAAGCTCTATCGATTGGTATATTAGCCGTTTCTGTACCTTCAAAACTGTGGGAAAGGATCCATATCCAAAAACAGTGAATGCAAATTTCAGAACACCAGTCTTTTTCAAAGAAAGTTATATTTCTTGATTACAAACAAATATTTCATTTTCAACTCTTTCGCTTGGTAGCTCTTTTTGAGCCCTTTCGAATGATAGATTTGCCATTCGTGTACCTCCAAAACTGAGGGAGGCGATTATATGTTTACACAGCAGCTAGTTAGCTGATGACTCAGAGCAGCCAGACTCAAAACAAACACTCAGTTACATCATCATAATGAGAGTTAGAATGTTTCGTTTGAGTACTAAGGCATTTCAAGCAAGGTCACGAATGAACTCTGCTATTCACGTTGAGGAACGCCCAAAACTGATTCGTAATTAGGGGGGAAGGGGGAAATCACTCATACACTGGCGAGCCAAGGTCACGTCACTGCGCGTCTTCTACTCCGTCTAGGAGACGAACCAATGTACGTACTTGAGAGCGAATTATACCGTTGGATGCGCAAGAAAATACTGTATGAGATGAGTTTATAAACCGAAAACCTACCATTATCCAAATTCGCCCCAGACCGTGCCCTTAAATTAGGTGGGCAATTCAAAAACCTTACTTGATTGTCTGATTTAATTTAGAAACAATGGTCAATTTGAGGTACTCATGCAACATCACTTGGATGTAGCGATATGAGGATGCATTCGATAATCATGTGAAATTTTTGACGGTCATTTGCGGCATTCAGCGTAAAATCCTATCGTATCGACAAAATAGATGCATATGGTCAACAATAACAAAATGCCTTCATCTAAAGCTATTCATAACAACAACAAATATATACAGCGGTCTAAATAAATAGTGAAGAACAGCTGGATGAAGCGAAGGCAAGCTGTTGCGAGAGCTGTTGGAAAACATTGTTTAAAATATCCATTTTCATCATATTCCCAAAGACTATGTGCCCGTGGGACTTCTCAACATAAATTTGATATGATTTGCTGTCATTTTCTTTTCCTTCTGAGAAGAAATCAAGTGCCTTCAGAAAGTATGGTATGAATAATGCTAAACGAAGCTGTACAATCCAATTTCAGTGCGAGGATATTTTTTGAACGTTGGGGAATGTTTCAGAGAGCACAGTGGGGAGGGGAAGAGTCAGGTATCGCACGAGTCGCCAAATAACAAAAACAAATCGGCACTCTTCTTACCTAAAAACACCGGATTCTCCCTCTGCTATTGTCGTGCGTTCAACCTCTAATGTACACGAGTCGCGCCTCCGCCTCCGCATCTTCGAGGGGCTCGTATCAACGTCTGCCTCAGTGCGCCTCGGCAGCCTCGTAGCCGTGGTCGGGGTGGGCGGAGTAGTTGTACATCTGGAGCTTGCCGTGGCTGTCGTAGTAGCCGTAGCGCCCCTTCACCGTCCCGTCGTTGTCGCGCTCCTCGTACCGGAATTGGCGGTGTGGCCTGCAACATGGCCGTGTTAGTGGCTGTCTATTTTTGTTTTCTGTCTTGCTCGACAGTTAAGAGGAAACATGTGCTACACAGTTCATAGGAAAAATAGGAATAGGGTCATCACTCAAGTTTCAGTCCCATGCAAATCTATAAATTCAAGATCATCTTATGGCGAGCACAAGCGGACGCATTCATGAGTTGTTTTCAAAAATGAATTTACACTCGCCAATGCTTCCGTTATAGAACCGGCGTACGCAGACGCACACAGCAGGTTAAAATATAAAGTAATTGAAAAGGGGTAAAAGTAGGCAGCCTGTCTTTCAGAAAATCAACTCCCCTCTCCACTGATGAATGATTGAAATAAATTCCTGAAGCGTGAAATAAAAGAGTCTCGAAGTTATCGATTTCCTTTTGCAAGGGACAAACTAACATAACAAACTTATCAATTGAAGAATTGATGTTTTCAATGAACTTATAAAAAACAAAATTTTCGCCGCACAAGACAATGCAGAAAAGTCGGCTCATTTTCGTCTCATGCTCACAGTGTGAATGGGATATTCATATTTATTGCATTGAAGTAATCTAGCAACAATTTAATTTGATGATAGTCACGAAATGAAACCCACGGTTTCATCGATATTTGCGACAAAATACAGGTTTAAGTACTCATGGCTATCAGATACCCATTCTTGTTCATGATATAACTTTAAACTTATAGCAGATGTTGGACCCTAACGACTGTATCATGCCCAGCCCGTCATTTGCTTATATTTACCGTAACCTATAAAAATGACTGCCGGTCTGAGAGGTTTTTGTATTTTCACCAGTGCCCAGGCTCACGTCTGCAAAAATTTACCTACGTTGAACACGCTATATTAACGTACATCGGTCGCTCTGGTCAAGGAGATTTTAGTAACCATATTTTGAGTACCAAATTGAATTCACCCGTTACTCACCCCTTACTCCCTCCTCACTCCCTCCCCCGCAACTCACCTCTCACTCCCTCCCCCGCAACTCACCCCTCACTCCCTCCCCCGCAACTCACCCCTCACTCCCTCCCCCGCAACTCACCCCTCACTCCTTCTCCCGCAACTCACCCCTTGCCGGTATCGAAGCCAAATCTATAGGAGTGCGGCCCCTTCTGTCCGTGCAGCTGGAAGGTGAGTCGCCCGTCCCCGCCCTTGCCGTGTGCGTGTTCCGCTGCAGAGGCTGCCGCTGCGAACTGGAAACCGCTTCATTTTTAAAAACTTGCCACTTCACTTAATAATGCTGCGAGATTATACGATTATAAATTATCCTAAAGAATAAGAAGCTACGGTAACAAAAAAAAAACGTAAAAACAAAGACCCCACGTAAAATTAGTGACGGTAAACTTGGCAATGATAAAGCCGTAACTATGGATTCTCAGTGCCGTCAATGCGGTGTAGCGAGGTAACGCTTAAACGAGGGTAAATGTTGGCTACGGAGACCACTAATTTCTATCGAGTCCCTTTACTACTGCACCTTATCATCACATGTCTAGGTAAGAGATGTTTAAGTCTAAACTCTAGGGTAATTTCCTAGAATTTCAGGGGCTATTTTGACATCAGACGAGTCTTCCGACAACAAAGGTTTCTGAATACGTTGGCGGCAATAGATTAAACTGAAGTTCTATATTCAACTCAAATTCAAAGTAAGTAGCAGTAAGCAATTTTGAAAATAGCAAACTTTAAATAGATCGTGCCTTCATTTATCTTTGATTAAGTACTTATGAAAACTGAGTTTGTGACTACTGGTCGGGCAGCAGCGTTATGAAAATGGCCTCCGTGTACACCGGCAGCTCACGTAGCCGTCAAAGGGTCAATTACCACGTTGACTGCGATAGTTTAAACTCAAGTTCAACATTCAGCTCAAATTTAAAGTCAACAGTTGTTGCCAACTTTAAAATTACCGAACATTAACTGGGTCCATTAAATAACATTGATTCTAAAAGATAGTTAAAAATTTTCGAACGTTTCATTTTACACACAACTCCAGCCTCCTCCAACTTGTGCTGAGGCCATCACACTCGTAATGAAGCTCACACGCCTTTCTAATTAGACCAAATGGCAGCGCTTGTGACACGCTGTCGTGCACTCGTGCACGTGCGCTCTCACGTGCACCGGGGTAACTATTGGACACACGCGCATGTTCAAAATGATATCCACCTTGTTTAAAGTAATGATTAACTGGGAAACAACGAATGCACCGATGAAATGCTTCTGGACCGTCTCGACAGCAAAGGGTTAAAGTAGAGTTCTCCACCATAACCTTACCTCCAAGCCGTTGTGGTCCATGTACCCTCCACCGTGCCCATGCAGAGCCTGCCTTTTTTCTTTCGACTCTCCCACTGGGGAGTTGTCTCGGAAGGTCTCCTGATACTCCGGGAGGTGGTCAAACAACACTTCGTTCTCGTGAACTCTGCCCGTGATCAACACAGGTCGCGTTTCGTCCCGGAATGAAGGAGGTTGATCCTTCGAGTACACTGGCTGCAGGAGGACAGGCTTCTTGGTCTTGTAGTTGTAGGCGCTGTGGCGAGGGGCTTGCTTCTTAGCAAATGATTGCTGATCGCTTGCTTTCAGTTTAGAATCAGCGTTGTGAAGCTGGGGTGTGTCGCGGTCTCTTGGAGGTTGTTCGACTCCGCGGATTTCTTCGTAAAACAGAGGGGAACTTTGCTCTTGTGTCTGCTTAGGTTGGTCATGTGTTTGTTGTCCGTGCTCGAACGGACGCCGAGGCTGCTCGTATGTCTGTTGTCCCTGTTCGAACGGACGTTGAGGTTGCTCGAATGTCTGTTGTCCCTGCTCGTACGGAAGCCGAGGCTGCTCGTTTGTTTGCTGTCCCTGCTCGAACGGACGCCGAGGTTGCTCGAATGTCTGTTGTGGTTGCTCGTACGGACGCTGGGGCTGCTGGTATCCCTGCTGCGACTCCTGCTGGGGTTGATATTGCTGCTGACGCTGATCTGAATGTTCTCGCCGTTTGTCTTCATTCCGCGGTCGGTAAAGTTGCAGTTCTTCTTGCTGCTTCTCCAGGAAGTCATCGTAGTATGCTGGAGCAATGTGAACTCGAGAGCGATCGTCTACTCTTTGTTTGTTTTCTTCTGCTTGGAATAACTCAGGATGCTGTTTGCTATTATCGATCTGAGAGAACTGTTGGGGAGGCTCCGTGTAACTGAAATGAGGGTGATACTTCACTGTTTGGGGCTGCGCATCATATAGAGGGGCCTCATTGGCTTCACCAGGATTAAGGCGCTGGGAAGGCGAAGGATCTCGTGAGAATCGAACGTCCTCGGCAGATCGAGTCTCCTCAGGCGATCTACTATAATGCGGATCGTAAGGACCTTCGGGTTGAACGCTTTGGTGAAAAACGGGTTCCAGCTTCTGGAAAGCTGGATTCCCCGCAGATTGCGATCTACCTGGTGGTCCGTCATCGAAAGGCCGCTGGATGGGCAGCGGTCGAAGTCCATCGATTTCCGCGTGTGCTGGATTTCTTTCTTGGACTGGCCGAGGGTTTCGGCGGCCATCAGGATCAGTGTTATCGAAGAGAGGCCTCTCGATGTCGAATACGTCCTGAGGTCGGAAGTTACTGGGCGGTCCACCTTGGATACGACGTCTCGTGCGCACGTATTCTTTTACAGGGTTTTCGAAGCCGCGGTTCCCTACATCATCAGAATCGAAGAAGTCATGAAACTGCTGCGACGATGACAAGCTAAAGCCGCTGAATCCGTCATCGAATGGCAACGAAGACGCCACAGCGCATAGGACCTGACAGCAGAAAAAGAAGATTAGATTATATTAGATTATTAGTTAGTTTAAGCATCCCTATTCGCTACAAAGGCGATCCAAGAGAGGAAGGAGGAAGACACCATTTAGTATGGAGTTAAGGGAACGCGGAATCCATGCAGAAAGAGCATAGAAACAGTAAGTTGGAAAAGAAGATAGTGAAACAAGAGCAAAGTTGAAGAAGAAAGTAGTAGGTGCTGAAAACCAGGACAGCAGTGAACCGAAAAAAGATAGTCCTTAACATAACAAAAAAACATTGTTTTTT